>JBAJNP010012604.1:0-13194 GCA_036877545.1 Yasuhikotakia modesta | reverse complement strand
ATATATCATTCAACATTACAGTTATAAGTCAATATAAAACAGTTAAAAACATATATGTGATTGTTTAACTCTCACCTGTGAAGGAGGGCTTTGTGAGGGGGGTCTGATTGCACATGGGGGATCGTCTGTGAAGTCATAATAAAAAAACAGGAAGTGTAGATTTCAGTCGAGGAGTCTGTAACGTCTAATTCTTGCAGTAAAACTTTCTAGTTAATGTTTTAGTGAAACTGTCACTCTTCAGTGTTTTGGATGTTGTGAAGGTTTTTGACGTAACGCAACTCACTTGTTGCTCGTTCGGTCCTGTTGGAGGTTAGTCAACGCTGCAAAGTTGTTCCGTACGGTCCGCAAACTAGCCAGCACCTTCAGAGCAGAACAATGAGAGCGCTGTCAGTTTTAACTCAATTACCATCACGTTTCCTTTAACAAAGTACGTTTGTGGAACGTTGTTTTAATGTTGCATTCACCACAAACTGTATTAACTAAAACAGTGTCAAAAACACTTGAATCAAAACAACATGAATGTGGTTTTATGATTATAGATTATAACAGATTATAAACTGCTTCCTGGTCACTGACCTGTGCAAACGGTGTAACGATGAGGTCATCGCCATGACTGGAAAAAAAAGTGGATGAAAGCATAAGATCAGCAGTGTGACATCACACCACTCTTAACACAACCATTAGACATCATACACACGACTGTCACATTGCATGCATTTGTCATCACAAACAAACCATACCTTTACAAACAGAGACTTCTGATCTTAATTGACAAGTTAATCAGAGAAACAAAGATGGAGGAATGTCAGGTTTAGTCCTCCTAAAAACTGGAGATATGGTTTGTCTGAGAGACAAGAAACAAGGCAGGGACACGCTCGCACTAATGCCTTCAGTGCTAGTGAACGTTAACTATCAGTGAGTGAATGTGACCTCACTGCACACAACCAGATATTCATTTAGAATATCAACCAGAGACGATGCGTTCAACTCACAGTGTCTTACTGTGACTTACACCTAAAAATCTGAAAACTGTAACATGGATGACACAACAATGACAATCATGATAACAGTGAGGTACAAAATATAAAAAAAATAAATAAATGAACACAGGATAATAAAGAAATAACTCAGATTGGTTTGATAGCCTCATAACATGACCAAACGTTAATGATACCAGAAGGCTGAGGTGTTGTGGCCTACCTAGGCAGCATTTTGTATTCATGTGTTTCAAGTCAACAGCGTTTTTGAGCATCATAGCCACTAGCTGAGTCAGCAGCGGTTTTGGGCATCAAAGGCATCGGTTTGTTTCTGTGATGCTGCGATTGGTCCCCTATGCAAATGTTCTGAGTGCATCTATGATGCTCAAAAATGCTCCCTAGGTAGGCAGCTGGACAGGTATTGAGACACAGCTTCTGTGTTTGAGCTCATCACACAGAATGGTCACAGTTAAAGGGACAGTTCACATAAACATGAACGTTAGCACCACAGATTTTCACGTTTGAGTGAACTATCCTTTTAAATCTCACATTCAGTATGTCATTCATCATCCTCACATTATCTGATGTAAACATCTAAAGTGAACGAGGTTATGATGCAGTATCCTGCTTTCCTTGTCCTTCCACCACCTGTTAAAGTTTTTGTTAACTAAGCTATAGCATAGTGGCTGGTTCACATGTTGACTCCCTTAAAACCTAAAACAGGCTAAAACTGCCCACAGGTGCAGCTGGAAATGCGGTTAGTGATGCAGGCTGGTGCATGCGCTGAGGTGGAGGTGCTGTTAGTCGTGGTGGGGTTACAGCGAGGAAGGGGTCGAGTGGGCAAGCGGGTGGGGTGTCTGTTATGTCCGAGGGTTTTTCCCAAGCGAGGTACGTACTAGATCCGCAGAACAGCACACAAATAACATACCCTCTCCGCCTGTCATCCGGCTGGCTGAAGAAGCGTCCGATTTCACGCACGGGCCGCGTCCGGATCAGCACGTGGGTGTCGCTGGCGCTTCTACGGTTTAACATTATGGTGCGTGTCTGTGTGTGCATGCATGTACGCATGGCGGTCTGAGGCGACGCTACATTTCCATGCGCCGTCGAGAATAAAAGGTCATCGGCAGGCTGTGCAGCCTATCACGCGCGTCGCTGTCTAACTGCGCTGTTTGGAATGCGTCGCAAACAGAGCTCGCTAAACATAGCACAAGGCCACGACTTCGGCTAACGCAACAACCTGCTACCATTTCACAAACAACAACACTGTCTACTTGAGGAACATTTAAACTTTTACTAACTAACATTTTTCATATATATGACAGGTAACATGAAAAACATTCTTTAGCTACTGCAGGAATATTTTGATAATGTGCTTTAAAAAATAATTTTTAATTTTGTGCAAACTGAAAAAATTGACCAGGTGAGGTGTGTAAACCAGATGAACAACACCTGGTGTGTGTGTGTGAGTGTGTGTGTGTTTGTGTGAGACATCATGACCACTGCTGACTTCATTCCAGAAAGAAGTAACTATTTGCTCAGTGGGCCATTTATCAGAACTCTGGCCCAGTTTGCTGAGACGGTCAGAACCTACAGAAGAGCTAAACGGAGAGATATTGGGAAGCTTATCAAAGCCTGAAGTTCAGCTGATATCTCAGAGGGCATCTCACACCAGCTGCTCTTGTGTTGAGAACATTTCCAGCATAAAAAGACAAGCGTGTAAAATACGCAGTTGCATTACAAACAACTAATAGCATTACTAATCAACCAATCAAACGCCACATAAAGTCAAATCGAACTGTGCGAACAACCGACACGAACGTATTACAGAATAAAAATGTGATACTGCTAACAGACTGGAACTGGCATTATCAGGAATGGATGTGATATTTCCGGGCTGGGATTGGATTATCAGACAGAATGAAATGAAGCGTCCGTCTGCTCGTCCCCTCGAGACGCTAAATAATGCAGTGGGTGCAGAGTTACATACAGAAACGTTTCCACGTGCAAAGATGAGAGACAGGAAGTGTTCTCACAATTCACTGCTGTATCATCCGTCACTGTACCAGCAACTGTATGTCTGACCATCATCTGCTCACTGTTTCCCTCTCTGAGTATCTTATTTTATTTATTTGCATCACGCGGGGCTCTTTTGCTTCAGACAGTTTCTATGGTAACAACGAACAAATCGAGAAAAGACAATCCCACAATGCATTGCTATAAGCGCCACGAAAACAATGATGGACTAATTTAAAAATACTAACTTTAAATGCCACGGTTATGAAAATACTATGGAGAAAAAAATGTTTTTGACTGAAATTGACTTTCACAACATTTTAAGTCTTTTCTTTGCTACTATTTTATGAAAACTTGTTTGTTTGAAAGTTAATATGTCACATTAAGGCAATATATAATAAAAAAAACATGTAGTATATTAATAAAGAAAATTAAAAAGTCTTAATTGCAAGTTTGGGAAACACTGTTGTAAAGTTCTGAGGACTCCCCCTGCTGTTTAAATGCGATGACAGCAACATGCATCACAAACTTGGCAATTTCTGCATTTGACACAAAGATCAATCCAACTGAAACGTCAAATGTGCTGCTAGTTGTTATTATTAGCTCAATCTATTCAAAATCCATAAATAATGCAACAAGAGAATGAAAACAGTCACGTGTGCACCTCGAAGGCACCATTGGCATCGCATGCAATGCAAGATCACCACAAAGATGGAGACAAACGCATACACACGCTCATTCTGACGCATGTCCAAGCCATGTTGCAGCATGTCATCATTCAAATGCGACTTTAACATGCGACATCCCTCTCGATGTACCCCTACAGTCTCGTGACACGCAAGGTTTTAATGCCCAGAATCAACCCAAGTCAATCCAAAAAATCTGTCCTGTATTGCGTTTGGTCGCATTCTGTGCATTAAATGTGAGGGGGTGGGGGGTTCTCGATGCATGTGAGGCCGTGATGCTCAGGTCTACGGGTGAAGCGGGGTGATGCATATTAAACAAGCAAGAGCATTCTCTCAGGAAGAGCAAGGCCAGTAGCTGCTGTTAACCAGAACCAAAACTTACTTTCCACTAATAACCGGCTCAGATCTCCGAGAGACCAGGCCAGGCCTCGGCAGGTGGTTATTCCTATCGGTAAGGACACAGTTTGTCAGACAGACACACACACACATACAGAGAAGGTATCACATACAGGTGGCAGGTGTTTGTTGCTCTGTGGCTATGAAGGACTCTAGTTATGAAACCACTTTCAGGTTTTTGCTAATGTGGTAAATCTCTGATGCTTTAGTGACGTAAACAAAGACGTGTACGGCACAACTAATGCTATACAAAAATACCGTCACAGAAAAGTTGTTTACTTGCCCTCATGTTGTCACAGACCGAATATAGCAAAACATCTATGCTAATGCTGCAGACATTACGCTCTAAACTCACAACACTTCACCTCTTAGAATGAAGTGTGCAAGTTTTCTTCTCTTTTTTTGCAAAATGTTGTGTTTTGTTTTCCTCACATGGTTTAGTAACAACATGAGGGTGAGAAAATGAAACAGATGAAAATCTCTGATATAGAAGATTCAGTCTGAAAGCAAAACAATATTTAACACTACCACAACATATAACTAACTAAAACATTCAAACAACGTTTTTAACAATTACATTTAGGAATCACATTGCTATTGTTGTTTTTTGCATACCAGCTTTAAATGACCCTTTCTAGAGAATTCACTCTTATTCTACAAATAATAAAGAGCAGAATATCACACGTGTGTGTGTGTGTGAGAGAGAGAGAGAGAGAGAGAGAGAGACAGAGAGAGATTGATGTAAGCGAGACGAGGTCATGTAACGTGTGGAAACACAACAGAGCTGTGGAGACAACACACACATACATAAAAAAGCACACAAACACTAACACAACCATTAATGTCAATAATGAGCGTGGCTTTATGTCTATGAGATTCAGAACTGACCAGCTGGTTTTAAGTTAATGGAAATGAAATCTTGTGTGAATATTACACTTAAAACATGGAGTGAGGATTCTCTCTCTACAGACGCTTCATGGAAAAATTTCATTGGTCTTCCTGTAAGATCTTGATTTGTGTGTGTGTGTTTACTTAACTATATATTGGGGACAAATGGGTATCCAAAAGTCAACGAAACCTAATTAAACTGAGCAAAACCTCTTATAAAAAAAGCCACAAAAATACAGTAACTAATTTTAATTCTAAAAATGAAGAACACTAGCTGTGTATAAAAACAACAAAAATCTATGAAATGTCCCCATTTAGACAGATAAGTAAACGTGTGTGTGGCATAATTTAACTGCACTATTTCAGCCTATTTCAGCAAATAGGCTGAAACACAATACAAGCACAACGTTTCAGTTGTTGAGTGAAACAAACACGTTCAAAACTTCAAACTCAAGACTCAAAGTGAAGTGAGGTGAACTCACATGTCACTGGCGATGGAGGAGTTTCGGGACATGGACTTTGGCGACAGATCATAATCGCTGTCGGAGCGGTACAGGAAGGACTCCCTCCGCTGGCTGTGCACGAAGTTGGCCTGCAGGATCAGGCCTGACCCGGGACTGGTCATGGGGTCGAGAGGACTCCGTCCCGCCGACGTCCCATTGTCCACGTCAAAACTACAAACACAAGAGAAATGCAGGTTAAACGTCACACTGTTAATTGTTTCATTTTCAGATTCGTTTTATTTTTAAGTTTGGAAAAAGAGCAGAACTATCATTTGACATTTTCATTTACATCTGTACAGCTGCTTTGTAACAATGTACCATTGTAAAAAGCACTTTATAAATAAGTTGAACATGAACTTGGACTATTAAAAATAAAGTAACAAGTGAAGTAATGTTGTCAGAAAAGCCATCGCTCAGGAATAACTCACCAAACCATTCATTTACTCACCCTTATGTCATTTCAAACCTGTGTTTTCATACAGGTGTAGAATGGCATGAGGGATCATTTTCATTTGTGGGTAAATGTCCCTTTAAGTATGTAATTTGTTAGTCACATTAGGCCTAAAAACAGGAAATGAAGAACGCAATATTTAACAGCCTGCAGGGGGCACCCTATGGTTTCACCCAACCCAACACAAATGATGGTGCACCAAGGGGCCTGTGTTTCTGAACACACAGGGATAGCCTTACCTAAACCTTAAAGCTGCTTATGCTAATTGCCCTACACTATCAGAGCCACGCGCTGGTAACGCTGGGGTATCCCAGCCGTGACGTCTAGCGCGTGCGGAAGCCGTACGTCCACCAGCGTTAGCGGTTGTAATCTCAGCCTCTGAGGTCTATTGTGTTAAGAGGCTATTCAGCGGCTAATCGCGGCGTCACTGGCTATGACGTCTTGACCGAGTTTCCCTTTGAGCGCTCTCGCGTAGCTCTGAAACCAAAACATCTCCAATGACTCACTCAATGTTTCTCTGTTTTAAAGATAAGCCGCTTCCTAGAAAGTGTGAACCAGGCTAACAGGGAACGTTCTCAGAAGGTTGGCTAACGTCATCTAAAAGTTCTGTTACATTATCAAAAATTGTTAATAGGACATTTTATCATTATCGTATGTCAATATGAAATACGTATCAAATACGTATTCTTCAGTTGTTGAAACTTTTTAAGATGATACAGAATTAAAAATGTTTAAACACTGTTCTTAAAACTAAGCAATAACGTTAATACAAAAAACTGGACAATCTCAATGTTCCTAGATCTAATGGAAGCATTACAGAAACGTTCTTACCACCTAAAATTGTTTGCTGGGAACAGTCAAAGCAAAAACACGTGGACCTACAACGTTGCTGTATGAGAAGCTCTCGAATCACAGGAAGTCTGGTCTACAGGTGACACAAAAATAGTTTAACACCTGCATAGACACCTCAGGCCTCTGCTGAACGAGATCTTCTGCTTGGAGAATAAGGAGTAAGAGTTGAGGTGAGCAGACGTGGTCAGGACGCAACGTTATGACAATGATGAAGAACTCTCTAATCGCGCAGAACATTCTGGAATTCCTCTCCTAAAAAGGACAACTGCCGTCAGCCTGGTGACAGTCTGAATGCACCTAGTCCTGCAAATACAATCCAGATCTTGGTGTTTACATTATATGTGAGAATAGGATTAAGTGCAGATTAACACCAAAATCTTTTATGCTTTTTACAAACAAATGATTCTTCCTCTGAACAGACAATTTATCATACGGTGAAAACATCTGCTATGAACTTTATCAAGTCAAATTTTTTTATTTGATCAGGAAATTATTTGTAGCAAATAATGCGTTATTCATTGGTCAACAACCCAAAAAAACATCTTCTATCCTAAATTATACTTCTGCCAGCTTTGAAAAGTCACTCTTGAGAAATAAAACACATAGTATCCGTGAAGCTCAATGTTCTGGCCGGCTGACCTTGAGAGATTCAGTGATGGAAGAGACATACAGAAATCAATGTTTTCCTGCGGTCGCATTATGAAGCGTGCTGTCCTGAAACATGCCCAATACGCCCCACATGCACCTGTGACTAATGATATCATAACCAGACGAAGGTTGGCAAATATTTGCTCCTTTAATATGAAAAATAAGCGTGTCGTTCTGGGACTCTGGAAAACTCCAGCGTGGTGAGCAACGCTAGAGAAACCCCTGATGTCTGGTGACGCACAACAAACGACACATCAGGGAGACTGGATAGCGCTCGCTATTTCTCTCAAAGGGCCGTTACTTACATAAATGTACTTTTATCTGTAGTTGTTTGTGTACTGTCTGTACTTACTGTACGGGAGATATGATGTCATTTTGGTGGCTATTAATTGCAAATTCACGATGTAACAAAACTCATTCATTTCTTTTAAAACCGAAGACATGTTTTGGCCTTCGATGCATTAGCTGGCAGGAAATGGAGCCGATGTCTGCTGTAGGACGTTACTGGTCTAATGCACTTCGGTGTGTGAGACCCCGCGGGTGTGTAGGGATACCTGAGCCCAGCCGATACTGTGGGAATAATGTACTGTGATACAGAAATACTGCACTGCCTGCTCTTATAACACAGCCACAATCGCTGTGAGAACATAATTACAGCCGCCTGAAGACTGTTTATCTCAAACTGTCACCATGGGAATGTAAAACAGGAATGTAAGAGACTCAAGTCATGTCAAACTTCTGTAAACGGGTCAGACTGGGTTATGGACAGCGGTTGCGTGAAGGACACTAAATAAACGCGTAGAAGAATTGGATTCACCAGCCACACATTTATCATTTACATTTTCTGACGCACAACAATGTCTGAACGTATAAACAACATAATATCACAAACTTCAGTGGAACAAAACATCGGGAGGAAATAATATGTGCCAGATTATCAGGATCTGACTGGATTATAAAAAGTGAAATATTAGTAATTGAATATACTGTATATTTATGGCATGTTTTAATATTAAATTTACTAGTAAAATAATGCAACTTACATAATTACATAGATTATGTAAAATCTATGGAAAAGTTATATCAAAAAGAAAGTGTAGATATTTTAAAATGGCATTATTAATGAAGATTATTATCATAAATTATGCCAGTTTTGACACTGAGTCTTACATTATAAAGGCGTTTGTATAAACGAAAGCCTTTATAAAATCACAGCGGCTACATTATACATTAACAAGCAAGACTTGTTCATAACACCAGCACACACACTAACTTCACCAAACCCGACACATCCGATCTGCTTCATCAGATGTCACGCGTTACCAAGAATGCTGCTCAACCCTCACAAGGGTGCATCCGCACCTTTTTCTATTAAGGGAAGGAAGGTCGGCTGAGTCTGGGGCGTGCTGGCAGGTATCTGTCCAGCGGCCCGTCTCTCAGAGGGGGGGTCTCTGACGCAGAACAGGGGCCCAGGGCTCCTGGAGGGGCCTCTCTAATTGGACTGTAGGTGGCCCGGGCGCCGACTGCAGGCACGCAGACGACAATGAGTTTATTTATAAAGGTGCTGAAGATGCATGAGAAGGGAGAGACAGAGATGCCCTTGGCCTGTTTCGGCAGAGGTCATCCCTGGATAGATCGCAGGCAAGAGACAGAGTCCAGAGAGACAAACAGAGGCACGCAAGAGGGGACAGACGCGGTTCGGTGACGTGCAGCGAGCTGACAGGATGCACTGGTGTATTTCTCAACACGCGGCCCAGTTACTGATTCCAGGTCAGAGCAGAACCCTCACAAACTGACGGCCGAGTGGAGATAAAGACACGCATGCTGGGAGATCTGCTCTTAAAAATAAACAAAAGTTAGCTTGACAATAATGCAACTCACCACGCAAAAGGGAACGTTGCTCAAGTTTTCTGTCAAAACACTATAAAATATAGCACATATCAAAACACTGTTTACATGGCTAAATTGTTTGTGGAAAGTTTTAAAAAATCTTTAAAAAGGAAAAACAGTGCAGACACCCTCAGCCATTACCTCAAATCAACCAAACAAAATAATCAAATAATCCAGCTAAACGTTCTCAGAATGTCTGGAAAGTTATTAAAATATTCTTGCAGTAACTTGTGGAACACTATATATCAATGTTTAAAAGCATTTTTTGTTAAGCAGTTCTAAATGAAATGTGAAATGTTTTAAAAACATTAGAGATTACAAAAATGCTTGAATAATGTTCTTAAAATCAAGCAATAGCGTTAATGCAACATCTAACAAAACTGTATCATTTGAACGTTCAATAAAACTGAATTCGCAAAAATGTTAACGTTCCTGCATCCTAAAATTGTTAGCTGGACAAAACAAATGTTTTGAGAATTCTCTTCAGAAGTAATAGTTGAGATGTTTATTCTAGTGGTGGAATGTGCTCTCTGATGTAAATAGCCGTGACATCTCTTGTGTTGTGAACCGTCTCTCGTGGAACATTTGAAATCTGACTCAAGCTCCCAGCTGGCAGGATTATAAAGGACCAGCGGCTGGGAGAAAAGATTCACTTCTTTCTATGGGCAAAGATATTTTTGCACTGCACTAATGCTGCAGATACGGTAGCCAGCAACAAACACCACAGCCTGGTTAACATCATTCAGTTATAAGATGGCTTACGGATCTACGACTGACTACCTGAGTATTTACCAACACTAGCGTGTATTTAATAATCAGTATCACTGCAGAAACGCAAACACTGAAAGCTAATCATATCAGAACATCTATTTGAATTCAAACAGAAGCTATTGGTATGTTATCTCTAATCTCTATTTGAAGACATTTCAAAAGCGCTAAACTGTTATTTATCGTTTTAGTCGTGCAATCTAGAAAACGTTCCAAGTTTTCTTAACGAACAACTGTAAATGTAAAACACAGGCCATTGTACCTGTTATCCGATAGCAAACACAATTATTAGCAGCCATGCAGAAACGTTTTTGTCACTACAATCGTTTAAAGTGTAAAAAGTGAAGCTCAAACTTCAGAAAATGCATCTGGATGTTGAAGATCCAGGGAAAACGTTATGGAGAGTGTGGAAAACCGTACCAGATTCCCTCGGTGTTCCTAAGAGAGCTTGTGGAACGGGAGCGAGGCTTCATTATGATACTCATGGTGAAACAGCTTCTGTCTCGTGGTCACTCTGGTTTTCCGAAGATTTCCTCAAACCGTGTCCTGCTCTGTGTCATGCTTTCCTCAAGATAATCCACCTCTGTGCTCAAACTCTGCTGATAGAGTCTCTTTTACTTACTCTCTCTCTCTCTCTCTCTCTCTCTCTCTCTCTCTTTCTGTGTGTGAGTGTGCTTGAGTGAATATCACATTTCTATTCGTCTCTGCTGATTTAACTCACTGGGTTGCACTGGGAGAGAGAGTGTGTTTATGTGTGTGTGTGTGTGCGCACAGGGGGACAAACCCTCGGGGTCCGTGTGTGTGTTTGTATCTCAGTGAGGGAATCAGAGCGGCTGGGTTAGGGTGGGGGTAGTGCAGCTGGTGACAGTTACTACAGAGGGACATGGACGCCACATACACAGGGAACATTCTCAGAACATTGGCTAATGTTTCTTAAAAGTTTTACAAAAACATTCTCAAAGTAATGTTAGTCGAAGGTTTGTCAAATGTTTCACATCATATAAAAAATGTTAACCCTGTTTAGTAAGTGGAATGTTTTAAAAACATTACGGAGCTAAACAATGTTTGAGAAACATTTATATAACCAATTAAAAGCGTTAATGCGACGTCTTTAAAACTGGATGTTACAGAAACATTCTGAAATCCTAAACTTAAAAAATGAACAATGAACAATGAGTTCTCTTTAATGGCTCAACTGTTTCTCCCAGACAGTAATGAGAATACAGGGAGAACCTAAAAAACTAAAAAAAAAGGAACCCAGAAATCAAACATGTAAATTTTACAATGAGATCTCACAAATGTCTCAAACTGAGCTCAGATTTGTCAGGACACGCCATTACGCGAGTCACCTGAGCTATAATTGAGCAACCACAGAGCCAAAACATTCTCCTCTTGAGGAGATAAAGACAGAACGTGTGAGAAGATAAAGGGAGATAAATGAAGATTCTGAGAGCGGGAGAATAGAAGAGAGATAAACGTGGACGTGTGGTGCTGTGTGAGTAACGGTTCTGACAGGAGTCACCATACAGAGGTGTCTGTAACCTCTCTGAAAACACTCCACAGGACTGCCTCTTCAAAACAAGACTCTTAGAAAACGCGAGATATCTGTACGGCCGCCGTATTAAACATGACATGCACTTACTGACATTGTTAAAGATGAGAATACAATTGAATTTCCCTGCATGCTTACAGTCGAGTGAGTGTGTGATATTGCCCAGCAGACCGTGTTTGATCTAATAAAAAGATTTACTGATGCATGAAGCAGCACATAACATTGCAGGGTTTAGGCTGTGACATCAGTTTCCTCTTCTAAACTATTCGCCCCCAAACACGCGATCACATAAACACACACCTGCCGTGACACACACGCAGTCAGCCTGAAGAGCCGTGAGATGGCAGATCTGTTAATAACAGGCGTAAATAAAATTCTGTAGAAATGTTCTTTCTGTGAGGTTCTGCAGACACAGATATCATGTAGACGCTTTGAATAGTAGCCAACCACACAGTCTGCAAACAGCAAACAGTCTCTTATCATGTGCAGTGGGCAACCTTGGCAATAAACATACACACACAAACGTACAACGTATTTCTCCACACATGAGTGCTTAAAATTACTCAATGCCTTTACTGCAGTGAGAAGGTGTATGAAACGACATGTTAAAATAAGACACCTCAACTGCAAATGTAATTAAATTACACAACATGTGCATGACCGAAGCATTTATAGTGTAATTAAAAAATCTGTTACTCAGTTCTGGCCTCTAACAACATACTACTTTATTTCAAACTAAACTTTCATTCCTGGAAACCTGCACCATTTCCTAACATCACTGAGAACAAAACAGCTTTTCCTGGAAAGGTACGCACATGCTTCGGGGGAAAGAAAAATCCCATACAGTTTTTCTTTAGATTAGGCAAACAAACTGAGCCCTGCTAGCAGAGAACCCACAG
This sequence comes from Yasuhikotakia modesta, assembly GCA_036877545.1. Classification (NCBI taxonomy): domain Eukaryota; kingdom Metazoa; phylum Chordata; class Actinopteri; order Cypriniformes; family Botiidae; genus Yasuhikotakia; species Yasuhikotakia modesta. The sequence continues at coordinate 671 of JBAJNP010012604.1, read as the reverse complement.
AACACAGTTTGTTTGCGTGAAGTGACTTGAGAAACATCTTAAGTCACCTACAAGTCTCCAGACTTGTGGTCATGATAAAGATCTTCAGACTGGATGATGTTTGCACATGTGTGGTTTTGCAGAAGCACAAACGAATGTACACTAACCCAGGAAAGTTATATTTATTCCATTATTTATTCCAAATATATGTCTATTTTAATGCAAACACAAGATGTTTTATAAAGTTAAGCCCTGGATGAACATGAAGAGGCCTTCAGAAAAACGATATGACGCCCTCTGGTGGTCAATACAGAAATGAATTCTTCCACAGTAACAGGAATTTCTCAAATTCCACAAGGTTGGAATTAAAATGGAACACATTCAACTAAACAGCATTCAAACACAATCACGAGACATAAATCAGGGATCAGATCATACAAAGTTTTTAATAAAAGCAAGAAAAATGTCTTTAAAAATGTCTAATGCGTCACTTTCTTGTAAAGGAAACTAAACTAGCATCTGGGCCAAATGATCAAGACATTAGACCAAAACAAGTTTCTCTTCAAAACTAATACCACACATTTAACCACATCCTAACTTCAGAGAAACAATGATTTAAGCAAAGCCTGCCAACAGCATTCTGCTGAAAAATAACAGAAAATGCTAAATAATCTTGCAAATAAAATGCAAAA
>JBAJNP010012603.1:0-13196 GCA_036877545.1 Yasuhikotakia modesta | reverse complement strand
TCATAGCCAGTACTGTAACAAGCAGATTGTTGTTAGAGCTGCTATCAGTAACTTGTGGTATTTACCACCTAACATGTTACTTTTTCTTATCTTTAAACTAAAATGTAATTTTCTTACCATTCTTACCATTTGTTCATTTCTATCACTTAATCATCCATCTTCATATTGAATCTATTATAGTCTTGGTTACAGACTCCAGCTCTAACTTGCCAGAGGAGAACTGGCCCTCCCGGCCTAGCCTGCTTTCTCACAAGGTTTTGTCTCCATTTATCATTCATTGGAGTTTTGTTTCCTTGCCACGGTCGCCCTGTTGGCTTGCTTAAAGGGAGTCTGCTGACACTAGTTTTACATTACTCTAATTATTGTATACTTTCTATGTCTGTTATATCTGTTCGGTTGTGTATTATGTATTGATTTGATGTCTGTTTTTCTTATTGTTAGAACTGTTTCTTTTCAAGTTTTTGTTAACATACCTTAAATATCATTGGAATTTTCTTTTACATTTGTACAGCTGCTTTGTGACAATGAACCATTGTGAAAAGCGTTTTATAAATAAACTGAACTTGAACTTGACAATATGAACATGGAAAAACAACAATGAAATATGTGTTTCCTACATATATTCTAAGTTCAACCTCATTCTTATGCATAAAACTATTTACTAAATAATGAATTATTTATCTAGCATTAAGTAAAAATGCAATGACCTTATCCGGGTTACACCCTCCCTCTACTAAAACACTCATGTCCCCATGAGTCCTCATAGTTTTCCAACTACACCCATAGCTTTCGACTAATGGTTGTAACACACACTAACACAGTGTTTACATTTGCCAATAGGGTGACACCACACTGTCTTGCAAGCAGTCTTTGCTTAAGAAGACTCTTGAATTTTCACCACCATACCCCTATAGACAATAGTTCAGGGTTTGTCAGTAGATCTTCCAAATTCATCATAACTTAGTTTCTTAACAGGTTTTATCATCATCTTTGGACGACTTTCATGTTCCTCTATGATAACATCTAAGGGTTTATTCAATTCCTCCTCAGACTCTTGCCCATCTGTGAAGGAACATGTGAAACATTCTCACCATCATCATCTGACCTGTCTCTTTCAGGCACTTCCACCTGAGCATGGTCCTTTGGAGACCTAGTAGGGCTCATCACTTTCTCACTCTCAGATGATGGAAAAGACATTTGTTCAAGATGTTTGTTCAACTGGGTAGTATGCACAATTAGTACTGTCATCATTGTCAGAATTTGGCTCAACAGATTTACTAAACTCTTTGTCCAATTTATTCCTCTTTACTCTTTTCTGTGGTCTATCCGCAGTTTTGGATCTGGTCACCACCTGGCACGGTGCTTCTCCCCTTTCTGCAGGTACATTTATTCTTACTTCTTCCCCAATTGGTAATATATGATCTCGGTGCAGCGTTCTCAGTCCTCCTATTCCGGTCTCTGGCTTCACCCTGTACACAGGTAAATTCTGCAATTTCTCCAGGACCAGGTAAGGTACTAAGTTCCATCAATCCTGTAATATTTGTTTCCCAGTTGTTGCAAGATTCTTGACTAGCACACAATCTCCTTTATCAAGCACTCCAGATTTCACTCTTTGATCATAGTCTTTTGTTCCTTTGCTGTGTCTTCTGTGCATTTTGAGAAGATAATTTATAGGCCTGTCTCAAATCCTCTCTCAGCCTCTCCACATACATGTGATGGTTGGCTCCACTCCTACCATTTGTGGAATAACCAAAATACACGTCTACCGGCAAACGCGCCTCTCTTCCGAACATAAGATAGTAAGGAGAATATCCTGTCACTTCACTTCTGGTGCAGTTATACACATGTACTAATTGGCTTACACTCTGACTCCACCATTCCTTCTTAGCAGTGTCTAGCGTACCCAACATGGATAAAAGAGTCTTGTTGACCTATTCAGGTTGAGGGTCACCTTGCGGATGGTAGGGTGACGTTCTCGACTTCCGAATCCCTAGGATTCCCAGTAACTCTTTGATTAACCTGCTCTCAAAGTCACGCCCTTGGTCAGAATGAATTCTGCCAGGCAAACCGTAATGTATGAAGAACTTCACCAGAATCTTCGCAACCATTACCGCTTTCTGATCTCTTGCTGGTTATGCCTGTGCATAGCGAGTGAAATGATCAGTCACTACAAGAACATTGGATACTCCCTTAGAGTCGGGTTCAATTGACAGGAAATCAATGCAAACCAGGTCCATAGGCCCACTGCTGGTAATATGACTCTGGTAGGCTGATTTTTGTGGTAGAGGTTTTCTTGCGATGCATCTTCCACAACTTTTAACATACTTCTCCACCTCCATAGTCATACGTGGCCAATAGAATCGGTCTTTACACAGTTCAGTTGATCTCTCAATTCCTAGATGACCTGCCTCATCGTGAAAAGAGCTTAAGACCTCCTTTTGATATTTGCTGGGCAAGACAGTTCCTCATCCTGTACAAGAGGTTATGACGCATGACCAATTTCTTACCCTGCAGTTTCAATAAGGTCTCAGCTAAATTAGAACTCTTAGAAGCATTAGAAAGTTTACCCATCTCCAGATCTAGTATCACAGGACCAATGACCTGATCTTGGGTTTGTGCTGCTCTCATATCAGAGTTAGTTTTGCACTTGAAAGAACATATGTAAGGGGGTTATTATCAGTCCTTACAGTGAAATTTATTAAGTTGTCATGAAATTTGTCAACGACAGCCCATTTCAGATCTAGGAACTCTAACTGATGGATGGGATATTGCTGCTCAGCCATGCTCAACTTCCTGCTAGCGAATGCTATTGGCCTCAAACCCTCAGGGTATTCTTGATTTAACACAGCACCCAGACCTTGTAAGCTTGCGTTCACATGCAATATGTACGGCTTAGATGGATCAGCATATGCTAATACTGGGGCATGTGTGAGACAATGAATTATGGAATGGAAGGCTTCGGTACACTTCTCAGTCCACCTTTCTCCAAAGGGTTCCGACTCTTGGTAATATTCTGCCTTTTTTTGTACTTTCTATTTTCTCTTTACTGGAGCATACCCTTTTGTCAGTTCTGTTAATGGACGTACAATCTTGGAGTAATTCTTGATAAATCTACGATAAAACCCGCAGAATCCAAGAAATAATCTCAAGGACTTTACATCATGAGGCATCTTCCAATCATTTACCGCTTTCACCTTTTCGGGGTCTAGGGTTATGCCTTCTGCAGACACAATATGCCCCACATACTTAAACACTGGCTGGCAAAATTGGCATTTGTCAACAGACACTTTAAGTCTGTACTCTTCTAATCGATCCAGTACCTTCATCAACCTTTTTTGTGTTCTTCTAATGTTTTGCCAAAAACGATTAGATCATCCAAATACACTGTAACCTGTAGCAAGTGCATATCCCCAACTGCTCTCTCCAAGCGCTGGAAGGTTGCTGGCGCTCCGAATATTCCCTGCGGCATCCGTTCAAATTGATAAAATCTGTGGGGACAAATGAATGCAGTCTTGTCTTTTTCCTCAGCATCCATTTCAATTTGATAATAACCACTCCTTAAGTCCAGGACAGAGAACCACTTGCTTCCCTATCCTGGGAGTTGTATATTGACCTGGAATGGTTCTGGAGTTGAATGTTCTATAGTCTATACACATTCTAATAGCACCAGTCTTCTTATGAGCAATGACTACAGGAGATGCATAGGGACTCCTTGATTCCTTTATTATCCCTGCAGCCAACACATCCTGCAGATGACGGCGCACATCATTAATGTCTGCTTCAATAAACTTCAACTTCCCCAAATTCCTTCACGGAATAAACACTCGTTAGTACCTCAAATAAACAATAACATAAATTAAACAAACCTACCAATGTCAATACAGACAAATACCTTTAACACTAGAAGTCCCAGACTTTTCTAACCCTCCTTTAGCAAAGAGGAAGCTAACTAGGTACTCTTTTGGCTATCATTAGCATGAATTCATGTGAAAATGTGGTCATTACCTGAGGAATCTGCAGGGGAGTGTGTGTGTGGGGGGGTATGAATGGTTACTGGTGGCTTGTTTCTTTGTGTGGGGGAGGGAGGGCTGCTAAATGACTGTGTTGGGAGAGGATTGTTCATGTATAGCAAGCAGAGAACTTGATTGACCAGTTTTGGGTGGCTTGCAACCTTTGCAAGTACATTTGCAATGTTCTCCCATATCTTGGCAAGGACCCCAGTTGTCCCAGTGGGGAGAGACTGTCTGAAAATGTAGTATAAGGCTGATGGAACCATTCCAACCAACCAGTGGTAAATTCATTGCAATCTGTCTGTCTAGTGGATTGAGGAATTTCCCAGCGAATATTGTTGGCTGTGCCAAAGATGATGGTTGTCTAGGAATGGTTGCATCAGCCTAATTACTACATGAACCTTCCCAGTCTTGGTAAATGTTGTGTGGAATAAGAGTCTTAAATAAAAGTGCAGCAAAGCATTCTGGTCTCACTCTCACGTATGGCCCCGCTGAATCTAGGTAAAGTTGTTTATCTTTCTCCATAGACACTCGATCCAAGCATAAATCGGGTAGAATCACTCCTCGGACGAGAGTCCGGCAAACATGATGTTATGAAGTAGTATGGTGGTTGGTATGGTATTGTGAAGTGTTGGGTGTTCCTGGTGTAGCCCATATGTTTTTGTTGATTTTAAATAAAGTTGTTTCAAAAGTGAATAAAGTTGGTTTTAACGTAGTGTTCCAATATGCAATCTAATATGTTGGCGTTTGCCAATCTTTCCTTTTTCTGTTATGTGATTGGGTACTTCGGGAGCAATAACCTATCAGGTAGGATTGAATGAGGTGGGAGGGGTCACAAGAGCGTGATGGATTGCATGAGGGAGGAGAGAGGGAAAACACGCGGAGAAAGTTTGTAGAATAAATTCAGAAATGTGTGGATTAATGAAAAACATGTAAGTTCATCTTAAGGACATTAAAGTGGACTTTTTCTGAGTTATCGCTGGCTAAGGATAACTCTAGAGCTCGCTTTTTATGTTTATGTGCGTCATTGATGGAATCGTGAAAACCACTGGCGGCTAGCTGGTACTCATTTCATGAACTGTGACGGTATACGCATTAGAGAGGAGCGACAACGGAGCTGAACTCATCGGAAGGATACTTCGGTGACTGGATTTCTGAAGGCTACCAGCCATAAAGCGTGGACGCCGTGTTGGGAAACGTCCGAGCTGCAGGCGGACGGCTGACCACCACTGGTTTCGGTTTTTCTACGGCTTCTTCGTGTTGCTCACGAGTGCGAGTGGAAGTGTGAGTGATCCCGATTGATTGTTGTGGACCGCGATCGTTTCTGAATCGGAGGATTGACTGTGAAAACTCTTAAAAGGTATCCCTTTTACATGTTTATTTTGTTGCTCATTTATCGAGCGAAGTGGCCTTTTTTGTTTTAGGCCTCTACAATCTCAAGCAGCGAAACAGGCCTACAACTGAAACTAAGGGGGTATTTAGTTATTTTGCCGGCTTAGTTAGTTTATTTTCCAAGTGTTTTATTTCTTTGAGACTGAAATTGTTGATCTGGATTGAATGGTGATTGATTGAATTTGTCTGCCTGTATCATATTGGTGTGTGGTGAGAAGAAAGAGGAAGATCACCAAAAGAAGTAAACAGGTTAAGATTTAAAAGAGCTTTATTGAAAGATCTGAATCTGTGTATTGTGACAGTGTTACAGATATTAACCATTATTTTCATTTTTATTTCATTTTGTTTTACTTTAAGTAATTTCAAATCACTGGCCTCAAGATTTTCATTTCATTTAATTAAATCATTTTATTGGTATTTTATTGTAGTGTGATTTTATTCTTCTAAAACCCCTAGATTTATGAAACCCAATAGGAGATAACTTTTGTTGTTTAAAGAACCTAGGCGCTACACATAATATTCTTAATAGGAGTAAGGGAGTGTTACACTGGCAGCCTCAAACAAAAATGACTCACTATGTGAAAAGTCTTCCGCTGGTTGTAGTGGTGGTTCACATATGGGTTGACTGATACGTTTTTGTTAAACAAATTCACTGGCCGTGATCCAGAGCCTGCTGAAAATGTGTCTGCAGTGTTGAAGGATTGTTGGTAAGTGCAGAGAGTCAGAGGTGTAGAGGTGTCTGAGATAATAGGCACACCAACAGCACAATCATTGTTGTACCCAAAGCCTGGTGGATAGTGTGGTGCAAGTTAATGCGAAAATGACCAACTGGCAGTTGTAACAATCACCATTGGCCGTCAAAATTGTACTGGATGCAAGCGGAACAACTCCAGGTCTATCATCTGTGGACGAGGACTGTTCAGCAGTGTGTGGATGAGGATGAACAGTGTTCATGTCCATTGTTTTCTTCAACAAGCTAAGCTAAGCTTAAATCCACTTTAAGCAGCCTTCTAGTGAGATCCATAAATAGCTCACTGGGGATCTTGACTGTTGCTGGGCGTCAAAAGCCAACCATCACAGCCTGTGTGATGCTAGAATGAAAATTAATGCTAAATATTCACCAACAAACAAACAACCAATTTAAATAATTAATTAATAAACATACCGATTTCCTTTTAACAAGCCAAGTAGTTGTTGTCTTTTTTGCAGTATGCTGATGCTGATTTTTTTTCATATCAGCTCTCTGTGGAAAAATGCACCTTAGTTGAGACTTACGTTTTGCAATGTCTTAACATTACTAGATCCCACCAACGTTGACAGAAAAGATTAATGTCGTACTTTCTATTACCTGATGTTTGTTTTCCATAGTAACAGTGGTGCTTCTCTTTGGGAAAAATGTTTTTGCCTCCATCATGGTGCCTTGCATAAAATGCAAATGCCTGTTCAAATAAGTTGACCTTAATATTTACAAAAGTTTAAATCATTGCTCTCCCCTTAATTAATAAGCTGATAGCTCGTTTAGAGAACCTTTTCATGATATGCTAATTTTTTTAGATGTATGCCAAAATCATCAATATTAAAACAATAAAAGGCTTGAACTACTTCAGTTGTGTGTAATGAATCTAAAATATATGAAAGTCTAATGTTTATCAGTACATTACAGAAAATAATGAACTTTATCACAATATGCTAATTTTTTTTAGAAGGACCTGTATTTTTATTAATTGATTGATTGTTATTAATTATTAAGTGGTGCTATAATGTTGATGGTAACAGTTTTCTCTCTTAATTTTAGTGATAATATTACGACCATTTACAACATTACCAGTCAAAATGATGAACTCACTTCATGTTCTGTGAAAACTGCTGTTCCGTGAAAATGGAGTAAAAATCAGTGAGCGATCTATTCAGAGAATGAGACAAAGAATAGGATAGAAATACATGAATACCCGGCATTGTCCCATGATTACAGATGTAAACATAGTGATACGTCTCCAACAAACGCAAAAATGGATTAACGAGAAGACGTTTCACGACTTATCTTTACTGATGAAACAACAGTTTGTTAGATCGCTTTTCTTGTCGTTCCACAAGGCAGGAAGACGAACCAAAAACCCACTGAAACTTCATGTGTGGGGAGCAATATCAAAACTAGGACCGGGGCCTTGCAATACTTTTATTGTATTATTATTTTTAATTACTTTTAGGATTATTATTTCTATGGGATCATTATTTGTATCATATGTATCATAACATAATGATACATAATGTTACCAATAAATGCTACAAATCATTCAACTTTCTAAAATAATAAAGTTAACAAATGATAAACGTTTATACAAATCCAAAAAAACTACATGCTCCCATGTTGTTTTAGATCCAGTGCATTAAGGCCTAAAACAAGTCGATCTGCCACCTGGTGGGTCTTCTGGGAAGTGTAACAGTTTTTTTTATTTTAACAAACAGGTCAGACCAGTCATGTGGCAAACTGCATGATCGCCTTCAGGATCCTGCATGATAAAACACACATTTTTAAAGGCCAGATCTGTACAGCTGTCGTTCCCGACTCAAGTCAAAATACAGTTCTTGTTCTAGAGTCAAGTTAAGATACAGTCGTTCCCGAGTCAAGTCAAGTCACAGCTGCTGTTCCTCTGCCATGTCACGTCCCAGCTGCTGTTCCTCTGCCATGTCACGTCCCAGCTGCTGTTCCTCTGCCATGTCACGTCCCAGCTGCTGTTCCTCTGCCATGTCACGTCCCAGCTGCTGTTCCTCTGCCATGTCACGTCCCAGCTGCTGTTCCTCTGCCATGTCACGTCTCAGCCGCTGCTCTTGAGCCAGGTCATGACACTGTTGCTGATCCTTTTCCAGCAAGTACGGTAAACTATTGGTCATCTGGGCTCCATACACCACTACCGAGTCCTCAGTCCTGCAGATCCTCTGAAGGCCACATCCCCTGAGGGGCTGGCAGACGTCACGGATCCTCATGTGGTGGGGATGAAGCCAGTCTGGTCGCAGTTAATAAGCTTAAACATAAATGGTTGAAGACTCTGTGCAAGTATTTTAGCATAAATTTTAAGGTCAGCATTTAGTAGAGACAAAAGCCTATAATTTGCACAATCATTAGGGTCCTTGTCCTTTTTGAGCAAAAGTGAAATAACTGCTATATTATCATCTCTTGAGAAAGACCCTCTATCAACAACAGCTTGAATCATATCAAAGAATGTAGGGCCCAGACTGTCCCAAAAAGTAGTATACAATTCTGGAGGAATTCCATCCAACACAGGAGATTTGCCGCTACACATATCCAAAGCTGCCTCCTTAAGCTCGTCTATAATTTTTGGGATATCTAATCCTAAACAATCCTCTTCAGACAATTTGGGAAGTGATTATTTTGTCAAAAAAATGTATCACATGCATCTTGGCTATGAGATATCTCTGAGCTATATAATTCAACATAAAACTAGTGAAAGCAGCATTTATCTGTGAGGTTTCATTAAGAATTATACTGTCTTTGAACTTAATAGTACTAATATCTGAAAATTCTTCACTGGACCGCAGTATAAGTGCCAGTAAATGGCTGGGTATGGCCCCATTAAAATAATACAGCTGCCGTGTCCTATGGATTCTCAGCACGTTTCTTCATAATAATAACGTTTCTTGCATTTATTTCTTTTTTTTACAAGGTCAAGCTGAAGCTTTACATCCTCATCATAACCTTGTTGTAAACGTGAGTCTAAGTCTGAAAGCTTAGACTCTAAAATGTAATCTAGATGACCAAGCATTCCTTATACTGGTAGCATATCATACAGTAAAGTTCCAGACAGCATCCCAAAAGATTCTTGGATCATTGACTGAACCTTTATTTAAATTGACAAATCTGTTAGTTGACTTGATTTTGAATGTGTCATCTCGAAGCAGCGTGTTGTTGAAATACCATCTGGTGACTCAAGCTTGGTTGGAACTTACCAGAACAGAAGCAATTTCTGCTTATGCTCTAAAATGCCACTGGCAATAAGCTAACATTTAGAATATTGTAAAATAAACCTCTTGAAGAGAAAATGTCAATTTGAGAAAAAGATTTGTGTCTAGACGATAAACGAGTGTAGTCCTTAACATTAGAATTTAATATGCGGCAAAGGTCCATCACCCCGGTGTCACTGATCCAAGACCTTAATGCCCCAGAAGCATATTTTTGATCTACATTTTCTGAGTGACTTGACCTATCCACTGAACAGACCACAACAGCATTAAAATCACTTTTGCAACTGCTCTGCCTTTGTTATCTGTCCAGGTGTCTAACAACTTAAAGCGTAAGTTGCGCTGACATATAATCGCTACTCCCTTAGACTTACCCGTAGCTGAGGAGGCAGCAACACAAAACAATTTGATGACCATATGGGTCTCTTGTGAGAAGGCAATATTGACTTTTTGTTTACATCAAAAATCCAAAACAGCAACTTATTTTACTGGATTATTCAGGCCCCTTACATTGAGACTGAGAACATTCAGCGTAACACCATCAGCCATTACTAAAAAAAAAATACAAGGATAAACTGTTAAGCAAACTAGAAAAAGGATACAAAGATGTAAAGTGAAGGGAAACTTTAAACTCTGGTCCAGGCTTAAATAAACGATTAATCAGAAAACGTAAAAACAGAAACAAATGGAGAAAATGAGTACACCCATGTCTATAATGGGTGATTGTGGGATCGGAGCAGTCCTATCACAAAGGCATGGCAGCCCTGGTAAATTGTACCCTTGTGCACACTTTTTACAAAAGCTAACCACTGCTGAGTTCAATTATGGTGTAGGGAATAAGGAACTGCTTTCCATGAAAGAGGCTATCGCAGAATGGAGGCACTGTTTGGAAGGAGCTGAGGGTGGCTGTTTTGATCCTGATTATATGCTGCCTGCCTTGACCACTGCCTGGTTCACATATAACAATTGATTGACTGGTCTGACCACTGTCCGTTCACCACTGTGATTCTGGATTGTGTTGTATCGTCAGGCAAGAAATTTTATTTATGTCTGCTTGTTCTCCAGTTTTTACTGTATTTTTTGGATATTGCTATTATAGCAGGAGATTAACAAGATAAAAACCCAACCCAAACTGACAGCTGTTCATAATATAGTCACAAAATATAATTTATTGATCATGTTCATGGACATGAATTTCCTGTTGTTTCCCATTCTGCATGACTTTCGATCTAATGTATTAGAATATTTGCCACAGGGTACCACAGATGCTGATTTGTTATTCATTCTTTATAATATTCAATCACTATGGACACGCAGGCATTGGTGGAGAGGAAGTGCTATTAGCGGTGAATGACAATCCCATGAGTGATTGATTGAAAGTGTCCAGGGAAAGGGGATCCGGGGAGCTCATCTTCTGTAAGGGAATGACAAATAATGGTAAGTTTTCACAGGTTTATTTCAATAGAGGAATGTAATGAATCAGGTGAGTATTATGGTACTGGAGTGTCAAACAACAAATTTGAAGTGGGAAATGGTAAATGTTTGTTAGAATTGCAAGGTTGGAGATTGTGGACGTGAGGTAGAGATTGCAGCATATCGGGCCTTGGTGATGTGGACGATAGTGCAGGTAAGGAGATGAAGTTGGTGAGTTGCAGATCAATTTTGTAGGGGTCTGGAAAAGGAATGAGACTAGAATTCAAACGGAGTTTGGAGGGAATTTGAGTCAATCTAGATTCCATTGTTCAATGAATTCAGGCAATCAGTGCAGAAGAGGCGTGTACTTAAATAGTGTGGTGGTATAATGATGTACAGGTGTGGGTCATTAGAACTCCTGTGAGGGTGCATGCTATGGTTGAGAGGTGAGAGAGCCTGGCTCGTATGTGACACCCTGATGCGCTACACTTATGGTGCGAAAATCGCATACTTCCCTACTATATAGTATGCGAAAAACAATATGCGAGGCAAGTAGTATGTCCGAATTCGTAGTAGGCGAAAATCAGTAGGCGAGAAGTACCCGGATGGCTTACTACTTCCGCCTGAATTTTGTAGTAGGCATTGGATGGACACTTTACTATCCCATGAGTCCGCGGGCTAAGGGCAGCGGCAGCATATTCGAAAATGGCGGAAGGCGGCGACGCAGGTATTTTCAAGTATAAGTACCTCAGGGAAACATTTTGTTTATTGTGGGTAACTTGCAGTTATTTAACAATCTAAGTAAATGGCTGGCTTATTGAAAGTGTAAATATTCTTAATCAATAAGAGGATTTCGTAAATCAGGAGTAAAATAATTGTTTAATTATTATTACTGAACACTTACAGTTAATGAACAGATCAAGCTAACGTCAATACTGTAAGTTACATCAGCTTCTTAGCACTGCTCATTTCAAACGGAGACAGTGTTAAGCAGTTTAATGACATTACAAAATACAACAGAATTAAAATGCCCCGCCCCCCTTTACTAGTGTTAATATGTTGTTGGCTAACATACATAGCAAGCAACTTAATAGATTGATCATGACTAATGTTTATATTTTGACATTACAGGGACTGACGAACACACTCAGCTCCTGATCCAGTGGAGAGTGGCTAATGAAGCCCTCTTCACTGGAAAGCAAAATGCTGCCATCAAAGGTTTTGAGTGAGTAAACAAATTATGCAAAATGTGTTTTTATTCAGGAGCTGTTGACACTGAATGTAGAACATACTTACACTTAAAGCAAAGGTCTTACTGCATTCTTTTTATGTTGATTTCTGTGCATTTATTGTGACAGAGCTTTTGTGACAGAGCAGAAGCTTGACGGCAAAATTTCTGCAGCCCAAGTAAAAAAGAAATGGGAAAATATAAAACAAAAACATAAAGTAAGATTTGTAAAAAAAAACTGGTTCACCCCAAAATTTTAATTCTTTCATGATTTGATCATGCTAATGTTTGTCCATGTTATTTGTCCATGTTATAGTACTACAGTAATCTAACTAATATAATTTACTGTCTTGATATTTTGTTTTTAATTTTATGTAGGATCTTAGCAGTAGAAAGGGAGGGGAGTCGATGGAGAGAGATGGTGGAAAGGGAGGAAAGAAGAGAAAGAGAGAGATGACAGCAAGAGGAGAGACGAGAACGAGAGGCTAGGGAAAGAGAAGAAAGAAGAGACAGAGAAATGAGAAAGAGGGGGGGAAGATAAGACAGGGAGACAAAGGAGAGAGAGGAGAGATTTCTGAAACTTTTAGAAATAATTGCAAAAAAAATAAAGAATATTAATAATAATGACACTTTCTTTCCATTTATTTATGTTTTGATATTCATTTTCCATCCACATCAGCTATGTTAACCAGCTAACATAGACAAACATAGAGAACAAGAACTATTTTTCAGAGTCTTAACATGCTAAACTATGTTACAGATAATCATGTTCCTGAAGAGCAGGCGTGCAGTTATCTAGTGCCGACACAACTGCAGCCAAATTGTCCTGCACATCTTCTCCTATGCTGGCTTCTGAGTTTTGGGGTTCAGGTGGGTCATCGGCTGGATCTTCCACAACCTCTGGATCAACAATGTCCCCATTCTGAAGACAAAGGTTGTGGAGCACTGCACAGCATGCAATAACATCTGGCACAAAGGCAGGGCTCACTTCCAGAGCCTTAAAGAAGATCTTGCATTCAGCATCCCAAAAGCCCTCTCAATAATGTTGCATGCACGAGCATGCTTGCCATTAAAGCGAGCCTGTATAGGATTCTGTACAGGCTCTCGGTATGGTGTGATGAGGCAGATGGGTGCACTCAAACAGGGATACCCACCATCTCCGAGGATGCATTTTC
>JBAJNP010012602.1:0-13198 GCA_036877545.1 Yasuhikotakia modesta | reverse complement strand
AATAACATTTCTTAGAATTAAGGTACGATTATGAATGTTTCGCTGGACGAATACATTAATTAATTGTTATTATTAGTTCTGCTTGATCAGATAAAACATCTATCATGTACATACTACGTAATTTGTATAATTGATTACAGTTAATTATACTTATTATTACCTTTGAGCTAAAGCTCATATTCCCTCGTTTCAGCGGAAGATAGTGTTTTAAACAACGCTTTCTAAACCGGCTGACACGCTACAATTCGCAGCACTTTTTTGTATTTGTTTGTGTTGTGAAGATTTGAGACACGTTTCTTTTGAGCTCTCTCAGCCACTGTACTCTTTCACTATATTATGAATTTAATGAGCAACAAAGTGACTGGTGTTACTTTATCACCAGTCTTGTCATTTTACACCCCACTGTGTGTCACTTTCACTTCATCAATTTATATAATGTGTAATACTCATTTTGTTTCTAACACTTGCAGTACACTTCCACACTCTAACTACAGTGAACTGATCAACATACTGTAAGGACTGGCTCTCCATTGTCAGGCCACACTAGCGATCCTCACTAATGGGTCACTTGCTCACAGTGAACAGCAACACATTGATGGCTGGAGTTAATATGTCTTGTCAATTATCATCCTCCTTCCTCTCATAATTCTGTCTGGTTGCCTCTATTGGTCCAAATGTTTAACAGCAGGCCACATGAGGTTAAACACAGCCATCCTCCCATCAACAAGCCAACCACACTTACCTCTTTAAAGTCATTTGACCTGACTCTCTCTGTCTAACTCTTTCTTTCCTGCTCGCTCTACTCAGTTCTCACTCCCTTGCTTGTTTGTGTTGATGACCTCAATCAGAAGACAATTACCTAGGTAAGAGCTGAAGACAATTATCCCCATCAATGCCAGATTGACCACACCTGAATGGAGATGGCCACCTTTTATTCTTGTGGGAAAAAAAGGGTCTCAGAGAGAGAGGCAGACAGACAGAGAAAGTGACAGTAAGAGACAAAGTGATGAGAAATTTGTACCTGCAATGCTTAGCTGTCCTTAGACTAAGGTGGAATACTAAAAGGACAGGCAAACCAATGTCAAGGAAGAAAGAAGCTCATGTGAAAGAAAAAAGGTTGAAAGAAACTGAGGCAGATGGAAAAGGAGATTGAAGCAGAGGATGAAAGAGACTGAGGCGAGGAGGAGTGAGGTTGAGTGAGGCATTTCATATGCTTAAGATTTTCTGTACAGACTGCAGCTTTTAGTGTACAAACAGCATGGTTGGAAAAAAATGGCACAAAAATGCCTATATCCATAAAAGAATTGTTTTCAAAATGAATTTGTATATTTAAGTGTAATACACAGTTTTAGTGGAAAGTATAAACCAAGTGAATCTTTTATGTACAGATTAAACCTCATCTTACAGCTACAGATCTGCTGTGTCAGTAATCTAGGGCTGCTCCTGACTAAAACCTGAATTTGACAAATTTTAACACCCCTGTTTGGACTTTGTTGGTTTGTTCCATGCCTGTCCTTGTGTGGCGTTCCTGTCCTTGTTTAGTTTGACTTGTCTCGCCTGTGTGGTTTTTAATAAGCCTGTCTTTATAAGATGCTTGTTCTTGGTTTGTAGGTTGTAGGTAATGTTGTTTACTTGCCTGCTTGTTCTTGCCTGTCACTTTTGGGTTACTTGGATTAAATCATTTGTCTTCAATCCAAAGTTTTTGCATGTTTCTTTTAAGCATGGCGTGTTATGTTTTCCAAGTCAACTTTTCATGTTGCATGTTTGTTAATTATGTTCTGGGGGAGGTGTGTATTAGATGTTTAAGCTAAAGGGATCAAAATGAATGTTGTATGTAATGTTGTTCTACATTACAGAGAAATACTAAGTCACACAAGTACACAAAGTAATCCATGGGACACTGGCAAGAGTAATAATTATGAATGCACACATAATAAATGGCACTTGAATTGATGAATGAAAGCAATAAACACTATAACACAGGCAATCTACTCGCAGTCTAATTCACCATTTTATCAACAATGAACTTTTTATGAAAAAGGTACACAAACATTCGTCAAAATTGACAAATATTTCTTTTCGCTAAGCCTTGTCTCATTAACTGACTTTTAGTCAAATGTTGAGGAGCAATCTTGCAGTAAGTATAGCTAAACATAATGTTGTTTCATCTGCAAAAGATACTTATTTCACTTTCCACAGAGAATATAAGAAATATACACATTCAAAATAATATTTACACAGTCATGCTGTGTTAACGGTATGCTTATGAAATGTAATCTAAAACTTGAATGAGGTTTAATGAGTTGATCTATCAAATTAAATGTAATTTGCGCAAAACAATTTTCTGCCTTTTCCAAATTAGTTGCAATTATCCTAAAATCCATTTCTCTAGAGCTAATTAAAGGAATGGTATTTGTTTTCTCCACAAATGCTTACAGAACAATATAAAGAGGGTGGATTTGAGTAAAACAATGCAATTGCTGAGTAACAGAGTAAATTGCAATGGCACAAAACTGTAAATTTTATTTGTAAACCCAAATAACCAGCTCCAAATTCCATCTTATACTTAATAGAATCTAGGGATAAGGAAGATTAAAGCATTTTTTTGTTGGATCGATATGGTGTTCACTGCCAGGAGTGACAGAATGCCACAGTAATTTACCCAATAAGAGGGTAATGGGAAAACAGGGCACGTGTGGGGGTGTGAAGGCTGGATAGCAGCTGCTCTAGGTGTGGGTAGTTATCGTCACTGCTGGAAGGAGCTAGTGGATGCTGCTTCTGCCATTGTTTCCTTGTGTTGGGAACTTTCTCTGGAATTCTTACAGTCTATTGATGTGGCAATGATGTGCAGGCCTTACAACCTTACATTTTTTTAAAAACTTTTTTTAATAAAAATTATTGCAACACCCCTGTCAGACTTTCTGTTTTGGGTTCATCCTTGTATGCCCATATTTGGATTTCCTGTTCCTATTAATTGTTATCGGTGTCACCTGTGTTTGTAATTAGTTCTTGATATGTTTGCTTTACATGGTGGTTCTTGTTCAGTTTGTTGTTGTCTGGCATTAACATTGTGTTGGGCATACATGTGGTCCTGTCCGTGCGTGCCTGTTTACCTGTCTTGTGTGTTATATCTATTAAATACTTTCTGATTGGATTCTATGTTGTATTGCTCATTCCTGTATGTCATGTTGTAACAAGTATATGTTGTGTCTGTACTTAATGGTCATTGTTCTTTTGCAGTATTAATGAAGGGAGCAAAGTAATGTCAAAATACAAAAATAAATTCATCTAAAAAAAATTCCTTTGTTTTTCTTTGGAGAGAAGTTTTTTTGAGATTCTCCCCTACAGTATATGCCATAAACATAGGGTTGGTTAAATATGTTTGTGTTTTATGCTTAATGACACTACGTATGCTATACATGCAAAGTTAAGTTATTTGTGAATGTGGTTGTCAGCTTTTAAATTCAATGCTGATTGTCTTTGTGGTTTCTTTTATATACAACCAGGGTGGGCAATGTGTGTTGTGTGTGAACATGGTGTGATGTGTGTAGATGGATAGATTTATATTTTACTAGTTGACAGGTGATAATACTGTTTATCTGTGGTAGCCAGTGCTACTTTAAACAATTTAAATGATCGCCAGACCAAGTGCGGAAGCAACTCTGTTATTCTGTACAGACATGCAACAGCAATTTAAGGAAATAATTCAAATGGGTTGAGGGGTATATGTGGCAATACAGACTTATTTTCCAGCTTCTACCACTATCCCTAAACAATTTCCTCATAACCCAGATACCATAAGAACTCAATTGTTATGACTAATGCCTCCCACTGTAAGCATACAATGACAAAACAGTAACTAAAAAGCAATTCTCAGGGCCACACATGTATCATTTGGCCCAAAGTGGCATTATATCTAATCTTTAAACACTGGCTCCTGTTATGGAACACCTTGTGATATTCCCTTAAGAGGAGCTGGGTTGCAAACATCCCGCACTAAACTCCCAAGTGAAGCGTTAGTAAAAAGAAAACCGTTTTTCATGACACATTTTTATGAAAGCTGTGTTGATGCTTTCTGAGTTCTGTTACTCCCTGAGGTTGAAACTGTACTGTGTCTGATGCCAAACCCTCCCCACATATTTCATTTTTATGAGTACTGGGTGTGTTCTGTAACAAAGGAATGAAATGCAAAATTGAGGCTATAATGAAATGTTTAATGAATTAATGTTGCATTAAATGAACTGGAACATACCCTTAATTTACTAAGAGGGATTTGATAACGCTAAATGGGAGACTAACAAGGGAGGTAAATGGCCACCTAGCAAAAAGTGTCTAGAATTTTTGCCTTGAGACTGAGAAGTGAAGTTTTTCACACATTTTACAGCTTTTTAGTACTAGCTGGCTTTGATACAACTTAGCCTATTACTAGCAATATCCTAACAACTACCTAGAAACCCACAAACATTAAAAAACACTTAGCAAACACTCATAACACAAGAACAAACACCACTCTAAAAAATAAGAAATAAAAGATTAATCTAGCAGGAGTTCTAAAGTTTTGGGCTTTGAATAGTACACTACCATATAGAGTAAATAAAGAAGTATGTGTATAAAAATAGATTCATGTAACGGGACAGCATTAAAATGTTTTGTTAAGCACAATGCAGCTCAGTGTGGTGGCAACGGACAAAAATAAACACAATTAAGCCCTGGTGGAGAAATGATGACTGGAGAAATGTCCTTCCCCTTTGATGACATCCTAATGACTCCTGCTTATCATCAGAGGAAGGAGCAAAGGATTCAAGTGTCACATGACACAGTGTCACACCAGAGTATTAATTAGAGCATGACATTTGTCTGTGACCTTTCAGTCATTTATTACAGTTCTTAATGTCATCATTACAACAATTATATTCTATAACCATAAGAACCACCTTCTATTGCCGAGCCATCAATAATGTAGGGTTCAATAGAAATGCCACGGCACCCTGTCTTTTCTGGTAAAAAGTCTCTGCCTTTGAAATGAGGCTGACTTTGTGACCTGCACATATTGATGTTTTTATTTTCGAACCTTCCAAAGCCATTTGAAGACAATGAACATAGGTGGGCCCTGAAATAGCAGCATGTGAGGTGAATACAAAGCGAATGGTTGAGGTTTCAGCTGTTCTGGCCCGCAGAGAGAACGTGTGTTAATGCACAGCTGAGAAAATGGGTGGACTCACCTGAGAGAAAGGAGGAAACATGGTTTGGTTCTTCTGTTGGCTGTGTTAGCTATCTTACACCCTGTGAAGAACTCTGGGAAACAGGTGTACAGAAAAATTCACCTAGAAATAGCAGCGACAACAGCTAGCCTTTATCTGCTGTGTGCACATTGCTATTCAGCAGTGTTTCATTGATTTCGGGACAAAATCAATAAAAATATTGTGTACATTGAGTAACATATGATTTTGGTTCTAACTTTTAACTCTGAAACAACTAAAAAATATATTGCAGTGTTTTTTTTTTACTAATCAAGGATTATTAGTGCAACAAGAAAAAAATTTAGCCAGATTTATGAACAGTATGTTTGAGTTCTTTTTAAAGTAAATGACAGAATATTTTTTTTCCCTTTAATTCCCTTTAATACCTTAGTTAGGATGGAGCTGAATTTTACTTTTCCACAGATGTAGTTGGCTACTTTGTTCTAGGAATGCCTTGTGAGTACATAGGAGAAAAGAATACACATGCTGTTTTTAAAGTCAGAGACAGTGGGCCTTCCTTTTAAGACAACCATACACAGTGACTCACATTACACAACACTCAAATGTGACAAGCTGTATTTTTATACATTGCACTGTTGCCCTGTTGCACTACATAACACCTGTTTCTCACTGCATGTTAATGGTGCGTGAGCAGTGTGTACACAGCACTTGCAGTGCAAACCCAAATGCACCATTACGTTTGCAGTGCATGGCTGCAGTGCTGCTGTCTGCACTGTCAAAAAAATGTGTACTGCATTATTTTGGAGCAACATTACTGCATTATTCTTCCTCTGCAGGAACCTTATTTTGCTATTAATGTAATTTATATTACATTTTATACATGGCCTTCCTGTAGCTAGAGCATTGTGCTAGCAACACAAAGGTTGTGGGTTTGATCCCAGGGAATGCAAGTACTGATAAAAAAAAAGAAAATGTATACATTGAATTCACTGTAAGTCACTCTGGATAGAAGGTGTCTGCCAAATGAAGAAATGTAAATAGATTTTATTTTCCACATCACTTTTGTTTTCTTTGTTGTCTGTGTGATCCAAGTTACAGACAGATAAAATGCTTTGTTTTTCTTTGAATGATGCAGTTAACCAGCGCAGGAGAGAATGATCTCCAGCTTTTTATCTGTTGGGAACAGCTGTAATAACACACTGTAGCACATCTGTTTGGTGTCAGAAGATCAACTGTGCATAACTGAAATTGCATAGCGTCAACCTAACCCCTTGTATTAGGAACTAAAATAATGGACTTTGCTGCCGTGTGTGCTGCCGTGTGAACAAATGTGCCATTTAATTGTTTCTCTGCTGCACAGAGGCTTTTTTTTTACTCTTATGTGTACCTACTCTGACACGTTCTGTTGCACGCTGGGGAGGGGAGCCAAACACTTGAAAACCTTTGGAATACACCACACATTTTACATGAAAATGTTTGTTAATGCGTAGGATGTGAAGAGCTTTAACATTAGATGTTGGATTTCCATCAGGTCATCCCGGATCCTAGTAGATCAGAGGAAGATCATGCCACTAAGGTTTGAGCAAAGCACCTCACCCCAAACTGCTGCCCGGTTGCCGCAATGTTACCTACAATGTTACAGCTATCCCAAAGGCACCCAGGGAGCAATCGGGGGTTAGGTGCCTTGCTCAAGGGCACTTTGGTTGCTACCCACCGGTGCTTGAATCGAAACAGCAACATACTGATTACAAGCCCGACTCCAGCAGACCACAACTGCCCCCATTCAATTATGTCCAATGCTAGCAGATTTCATTGATGTGATAGATTATGTTTTTGTAATTCAAGGCTTTATGAAAAAGGCCACACCAAGCAAATGCTTTGTCACCCCAGATCTACGATTAGCCCTGGCAGAGAAATCGCTAGATTTATCAACAAGCCCTGAGTGAAACTCAGATTTCATTTACTATTAATCCTCATGCACCACTGACCCATTTCTTGCAGATGCAAGATGACAATGGCTGCCATTCTCCATGGCGCCCCAGATCTGATTGTCTGTAACTAATTCATCCTATTTTATTTCAAAGTATTGGATTTATGTTGTTCTGTAGCATTGAAGAGCGTCTCAGCAGAGTCAAACAGACTGTCTCTTAGGGCCCAAAGCGGTTTGTGAAAAAAAAAGGAAATAAATAAATATAAAGTGACATTTTTGAAACTGTATCCTGGCTCCAGAGTAAACTTTATCTTGTGGGCAGAAATCTATAAAGTGAATACAGAGCAGATTTGAGTGCTTGTGGACACATTATTCTCATCACAAGGTAACTCAACTCTGCCTGTGGCCATGTCTGAGTGAAAGAGGTTGTTCTTCCATTAGATAAAAATCTACCAGGCCTCTCTCAAGTCAGAAAAAGTAAACTAAAAGCCTCCTTGTCTGTACCATGACACTGGCTATGTGGCAGTTAGAAACAGAGACTTTAAATCCTAGAGTTTCTGCGATTATGTGCTTAAATTTGGGTTCAAATAATTCTGCATTTTATTTTTCCCTTTCTAAATTTTGTAGACTTTCTTTCATAGCACATATAGAAACAAAAAGTAATTATATATGCAAGGCTATACTTTATATTGTATTTTGATTTTCTGAGTTGTCTACCAAATAACTCAAATAATAATCAATACTTGTTCCTTTAAGACAGATCAAAGTTCTTATTATAAAGTTTATACACAATTCCATTAGTTTTACTGCTATATTGTCAGGGACCAATAATGCCGAATTTTGTTGGTTATATGATAAAAGCAATTTCAAATAACTTTGCCTATTAACAGCACAAATAAACAAAACAAACGGGTTGCTTTCTATTATAGATCTAATTTAAGGGTTGTTACGTTTTCCTAAACTAAAGCTAGTTGTCAAAATTCTGGCCCTACAATAATATTTTGATTAAAAATATATACATATTTTATCTGTGAAAAAGTCTCATTACTGTTTATCTCTGGCTGTGTTTTGAGACCTGCATTCAAAGTAAGGAATAATCATTGTTCTAAGCACGTTTCAAGAGAAAATGATTGTGTGACATCTGATCCCCAGGTCTGATCACGTCCCTTGTGACCTTTACTGCTTGATAATCAGTGCTTGGGTCTTTCCACTGCAATCTTTCTGATACAAGTGGCTCCACCTAGAATCCACAATCCTAAACGTCTCTGGCTAAAGCTCCCATGACGTTTCTAATTATCGACTGGAGCAAAGGAGATGAGGATCAACTTCTCAACCATAGCAAATGCTTGGATTATTGATTTCAGTTCAAGCTGAACAAAGCAAGGCACAAAAAATAAAGAATAAAGAACAAATGAAGAAAAAAATTAAGAATTTATATCACCATTATATAATTTAAAATAACTTTATTGTGGTCCTGCTTAATATTACCTTTTGGCAGCTATAAGTAAAACTCAGACATAAATTTAACAAGATGCAATTAAAACTTCAAAAGTCTATCTTCGAGTTCAAAAGTTTATAAAGGTAATAAAAAACTTTGGCTTGTTATCTGCTACATACAGCATCAAGAATCAAAATCTTCCCTTTTGGACTCAATTACAGATATACAGGGTGAACTGAGATGGTGGAGGAATTAAAGGGTATGTACTATAGGGTTTATCTTTTGCTTTGTGAATAGCAGAACTAATTGTACATCCTCTTGAAGTTTGATCTGAACCCTATTCATTGTCAAAATGCATTTTTTTCAGATTATATATAAAATAAATGCATAAAAATAGAACCTCAGAACCAGTTTAAGTGCTTTCATGAATGTAACGTATGCTCATTCACAAACAGATCCAAATGCAGCGTTGCTTTATTCAACAAGAACGTGGTCATACAGACACAAGTCAAACACAAGCAAGCACAAACAACACAGGAAATCCAAAAACGTTAACCAGAGACTAAACACAGATCAGGGCAGGTGGCGAAACATAAGTAATCCAAATAACAGGCGAGAGTCCGAGGGCAGGCGGCTAACAATGCTCTGAAACGTCAGCCAGTGCAAAACTTTATATACTATATATATATATATACTGTTAAACGAATGCAATAAATCTCTCTTTCTCCACACTCACATTCTTGTTGTAGTCATGGAAGATTTGTGCATCAGCGACAGCAGATCTGTAAAATGCATAAATGTTTGTTGTGTTTTGTAATCTGTGTGTTCTATTGCCTAAGCATGACTTGCTGGTCTCTGCAGGATTCTGTTAATTAGTTATCTAGCACTATTATGCAGAGTCTGAGAGAAAAAAAAACATTTAAGCAACATGTTACAAGGGAGACAAGCTGCCAAACAAATGCTACAATTAACCTAGTGTCTCAGGAAGAGAGACAAAATATTTTTCATCTTTGAATTCTGAAGTAAAAATTCTAAAGATTTTTAAAGAAAGTGCATTACCTGAATAAATAAAAGGTTGTGGAAGACAGATAGAATACATCTATAAATAAATCATAAGCCTATTTGTGGATTAAAAGATTCAATTGTGGATAAATCACCAAGTCCACTGGATAATAGAGCTAGTGCTCCAGTATGTGTGTTAAAGGTGCATCTGTGTTTGCTTTGTGTAAAAGGCATAATTCACAGACTTTTACACATTTTATTACTTTATAGAAGAAATGTAAAGGCACCATAGCTGCTACAATTTCCACGGCTACAATTTCCACTATTTATAATTATAATTCCATTTTCAACTTCCATTTACCTGGAAGTGAGAGTTTTCACATGTTTGTTTAGTTTTAATCCATGTAATCCAAACAATGTCTTTTCTCTGTATAATTGTTGTTACAGTTGTCACTTGGATTAAATTTAGAATTTAGATTTAAGAAGCACTGCATCAGTACCATAAACAAACGTAACTGCAAAAACAATGACTGCTTTCCAAAAGCATGTTGGGTGTGAGGCACAAACCTAGACATATATGGTATTTTTGGTAAATAGGTAACCTCTTCTTTCTTGCAAGTTTAATGATATCTGCACTAATGTTACATAAAATAAAATAATATGGTCTAAATTTGTACGTCCACAACCATGCCCTCTTGAGAAAATCATTCAAATAATATCCATATTTTATTTTTTATAATTAAACACTCACACTCACCAAAAATACACTAATCACACATCAAATAAAAACTTTATGTAAATATATTATAGTAGAATAATTATATAAAATGTATTATGATTATTACTTTTTTACATTTTTGTCTGTGTTTATCACAATATTGTAAAAATTAAAAATACAATGTGTTAAACTTAAGGACATTTTCTGTAAAATGTTCTGTAAAAAGACCATTTTTATCAATTTAATCCAAAGTATGTAGGTATGGTACTCTTTTAAATTCTGGAATGCCTAATTCTGTAAAAAATTCAAAATATGCTCCAGAGCTAAAGAGATTATTGTATCAATCTATTTTATGTTTGTAACTTTATTTTATTTGTACTTTTCCATATAAAATTCAATAATAGTATAACATACTGTAGCGACCTGGGGCATGACGGGTAATTGCGAGTGTGGTGTCATTAAAGATGTTTAATCATGTTAAAGCACCAGCCACGATTGTTTCCGTCATGTCGCCTGTGTTTATGTCTGTGTTATTGTTGAGTATGTAATTCTGTTTTTTCGTGATATGTGTAATGTGTACTGTATATGTGATTATTGTTGGTGATTATCGTCGGGGCGTTCACTGTCGGCGATCACTCACTGTCTGCGATGGTGTTGCCGCCGATGGAGGTGTGGCCGGGGGTCCTTCGCTGGGTCCAAGGAGTCGCTGGGTCCGGGCACTTCGGCAGCTTCGAAACATTGGATATTATTGTTGGATATGTAATTCTGTGTTTATCGTGATATGTGTAATCGTCGGGGCGATCACTGTCTGCGGGACGGGCTCCAAGCTGTGTGTGTGAACAATTTAAATTGTTGAATTGCGCAAGTCTTGTGCAAGTCTCTGGGTTTGTTTATAGAAAGGGAGAAATTAATTTAATAATTTTTAGTCACTGATGATGAGTTCATCATAAAATATTAAGAGGCCAGTGACATACAACGAGTTCTAGACTTGAAGCACCAACAACAGCGGCCAGGGCAGAAAACAGGGCAGCATTATAAATATGACATGATGAATCAAAACTCACTGGGTCTCTGCAACATAATATCTGCAAATTGAGGTTCTGCATGTCATAGCGTATGAGTGTCAGACATTTTGGTGCGATTAATAACCTTAACCTGACATCTCCCACACAATCCAACCAACAGAATGTGTTTTAAAATTATACTTATTATACCTCCTCTGCACATTCACAAAGCGTAATGTGTTTTATTTTGTCTGTGTCTAAAAACTTGTTTTGTTAGTCAGTGTTCTGCCATATTAGAGCACATATACAACACTGAGACTCAACATCAGATAAATTGGTAAGTGTGTGTTGTCTACTGCATGTGATTCAATGCTGAATAACTATAGAGTCGGGCTCAGGTCACCATTCATGACATGAAATAGCAAAACATATGCTAAAATGTAATCAATGAATGGCGCACAGGAGTTAATGGTTGAGCACCAGTTATTAATTGTCAATGTGATTCATTTCATTAATTAAAGTTTGTCTATAGACAAAACTGGTAATTAAAAGTATATAAAAGTGTTCAATTCACTTATTAAGTCCAGCTATTTTTGATTATTGTTGTTAATAATAATGTTATTATTACAGATTGTGATTATACACAGATTGTGTGTGCTATAATAATGCACATGTAATAGCTTTTTCTTTATTGTTAATAGTTATTTACTTGAAAATTACTTGGACAGCTTGGAAAAACTTTAAGTATTTGATTAATACATGCAATTGTTTAAATTTAGATAAGCTAATTTAACTTATTTTAATAAGTTAAATTACATTTAAGTTACATTTAATATTAACTTACAATATTAAATATTTCAATTAGTAATATTTCAAATTACATTTAATATTGTAAATGAATTTGTTATCAAGATTTGTCCTATTTTATTACTACTGGTGGAATTCTAACATTTTTATTACATTGGCAACCCTAAACCAAAGTATACTAAATCTGAGGACTAGCTATGACAAGATCACAAAGTGTAGAGAAAAAAAATGTGTAATCTGAAGTCCTTGCCAGATGACGAGATGTCAAGTGATTTCCTGATCTTCTTTTATCTGAAATATGAAAGACACCGTGCCACTTTCAAACTCTGTGAAAGCTGAGCGCTTGTTTAATGCGTAGAAGACAAGAATAAACAAAAAGCCTTAAAAACTATTCTCTTTGACTTGCCATTGAGAATCCCGCAGGAATGCGTGTGGAAATTGCGAAACAAAATAAGAAGTGAAATAAATATAAAAGTGATGTGAGTGGCAGCTCAATGGGCATTTTATCTGCTCAGCATTCAGTCATCACAGGAAGGCGCTGGGACGGATAGGACCATGTTGACATTTCTGGGGCGGGTGGATAAATGACACCTGCAGTGATGGTTGGCACATGTTTGGTCAGTGAAGGGATTACTGGGGTGTGCTTTAAGAAAACTATGAATCACATTAACACAAACCTAACACAAACGCATTTACTAAAAGATGGATTTTAAGGTCAGTCAATTTTGGTTTATTTATTTTTCTACTTTTATGTCTCTTTTTCTATTAACTCGCTGCTTCTGAGAGTTTAGATTTGCTTTTCGGTCGTTCATTTCTTGGGTGTCGAATAGAAGCTGTTGTGTGATTTATCACATCCTCTGCGTTCATTAAATGAACATTTTGAAAGTGCTATTATGGCACTACAACAAAATCATCCACCTAATGAAAATGCATTGTTGATTTAAAGTAAATGAGAAAATAAAAAGTTGTGTTTGCCCCAATTTAATGAATGTGAAAAGAGAATCATCAGAAAGCTATAGCTATCTCTGAGAGATACACTCTAACTTTATCTAGTATAAATTGCTGTTCTACAAATCGGTTTAATCTAAATTCTATGCA
>JBAJNP010012601.1:0-13202 GCA_036877545.1 Yasuhikotakia modesta | reverse complement strand
TAATTGCATTTGCCATTGCTATAATTCACATCATCTCTTTGCTAGTTAAACAGGGACATGTAAACATATTTTTACAGTTCTATAATGTTTATAGCCACTTGCCTTGTAATATTTCAACAGAGACTTGTAAACCAAATATGTGTTGACTTTAGAAAACACAGTTCAGTTTCACAACCTGTTTCTCATTAGACTCAGGAGTGAATACAACTATTATTGTCAATTCTGAGTATCTTTGTCTACATCATTCGATGCACTTCCTGTGTCCAATTAAGTGCTCAGGTGCTTTCGGATGATCAAGGGGGTCTCTTGAGATGAATGGTGGGCCTCAGTTATCCGTTCTTACTGTGTGCTGTTCCTTCCTATCCATTCAGTGGACTTCCGTTCAGGACAAACATCAGAAGACACACTTGACCCACAGACACAAAAGTACTGGGATCTGTGGCCCATGAACTAATGAGCTTAACAAAGCAGTTAATTGCCTCAGGTCTCTTCAAGCTGAATCCACTTAGATGTTGGATTTTTCTGAACCTGAGATGGTCTCTCAAAACCACAAGATGATTGAGACGGTTAAACAATTAACTGGTAAAACGTTTCCATTTAGCATATTAGTAGTTTTATCAATTGTAATAATTCTTTCAATTCTAATAATTCCTAAATCTTAAAGGTGGAAATAGCCTAAATTGTCCGGTTTGGAGTAAATGTTATTCTCTTTAAAGATCTAGAAGGATGAGAAATGTTAAGCAGAGGCCGTGAAATTTTTGTGGATCTGTTGCTGGTTGCGTTTGTGTAGAGACAGCAGTATACAATTGATAAGTATGTAAACACTGTACAACAAACATGACATTACAAAGTTTTCTGTGGTTTGATGACGTTTGGTTTTGACAATCTAATTATTTATTTCTTATGCTTCTGTTTATCACAAGCAGGCTGTGAACTTTTACTTTGTTAGTTTTTTTAATCCCCTTTTGCAGAATGAACATGAAACCTCTGTGTTGTGTGTATACTAAAAGATCTGTCACAGCTGAAAATGGTTGATTCGTCATGTTTGGTTTTCCAGTGAAAGTTTCTGAACCCCATCATCATTATTTTTACTGTTTATTTGTTCCATTTTTCTCTCAAAGGATGTACGATATTAGCCTCACTATTGCGACACAGCCATCACCCCAATACAGATGTTTGAGTTCATATCAAGTCTTTATTGATAGATACCACATTTACCCACTTACCATCTGCGTTTGTTTCATTGTGAAGCCTGTAGCTATTCTGCTAAAAAAAATAACAGAATGACTGTGTGACCCCAGACCCTCAGCCTCAGGGTGGGGGCACATCCTAATCTCTACGGATTGGACAGCTAAACTCATCTCTCAGTTTGGGAAATCTAATCTGGGAGCATCAATGAAGTGCCTGGATAAATTTGCCTTTTAGGAATATAATCCCCCTCCATTTTATAAGCTAAATTTATAAAATGGGCCGTAATACTTCCCCAGAATCTGTATAGGGCTTTAGAGAAACAGTTGGCCTCTGTGTCCATTTGAAACCTTTTCCAGTAGGTATGATCCATGTTAAGCGTTGATCTTTGTGCGCTAGTGCAATCGCATACTATGCCATCACTTAGGTTTTACCGATTTGAGCGTAAACAGGAGTAATGTGAAAATGAAATGCTCTCAGAGCACCGTGGCGCTTATGTGTTTCTCCACACTGTGTTAGAAGTTTTTCACCTCATCGCTGAGGAAAAGTCTTGCACCAAACCTAGAGGGCTTTGGGTTGCTGTACTGGAAAATTGAATAAATATTCCCCCAGATCTGACTGCCTTACTTTACCATATTTTGTTGCTTTCTCAAGGCATCTCTTGTAGCTGGAAAACAAGCAGATTGCAAGAAATACTCAATTTTAGGTGAAGTCTGCAAGCACACGCAGCACAAACTGTTCTTATTACTTTCAGTTGATATGAGTCTGTAACTATGGCTTTGCGAAATAGCCAGTTAGGACGTGTTCCCATCAGGATTTAACTAAATAAATAGAAAATAAAGGCTATGATGGTATGGGTGCCGTATTCTCTGCTTATTAAAAGCATCTGTCTGTAGTTTGTGGGAGGGCATTTTGGCAAACTCTCAACAGCCAGTTAAAACTCCCTCCCAGTTTGGCTGCAACATTTCCCAGTTTCATTTGAATGTGAGGCCGTGCACCCACCGAAAATAGAGATATGGAAGCAATTATGGGATATATTAGGTTTGGTTATCTGAAAAAAATAGGTGATTTTTTTTCTTGTAATGTTCATCACGTGAGAGAGGCGTTTTCTTTCGCTCACACCTTTGAGATTTGGAGAACTTTTAAACCTTCTTGCTCAATCCTAGATGGTTTTAAAGATTTTTGTCTTTGATTACGGTTAAATAAAACCAACATGCTTCGGTTTTCTGTGGAAATAGTTTGATAAATGCCATGAAAGTTCATACAAGCACATTTATCATCTCAGAGAGTGAATCTGAGGATGAAAACATCAGTTTACAACTAAAAAAGTAAAATGTCAAAAGCATTCAATTGCATCTTTTATCTTCAATTTTAAAAGCTGATGCAGGCAGAAATTAGCTTTTAAACCTCACTGTTGATGTGAGGCTGTGTTGTGTTGTGCAGTCCTGATGTTTGTAACCATGAAGAACTTGCTTGTGTTGGTTAAGAAGATTTTGCTCGTAAGATTTTGACACTGCAGCTGGTTTGTTTTGGTTCACATGCACGGCAGAGTTGGCAGGGCTGTTGTTGTTTTAATTCGTTTCTAATTTGTTTAACAAGTGTTAAAACGCTTGTTAAGAGTTTGAGGTTGGCAGAGCAGAACAATTCTCAGAGTGTGTCAAAGACTGTACAGCAAAGCTGTGTGTTAAATGGTATCACGACAGCTTGCTGGAATTTATCATGTCATAAAAACATTACTGTATTTCTTCCACAGAATACAACAGAAGTTATTTTAAAAGCATTTTGGTGACTTTTGGTGACTTCTTTGTGACTGAGTCTTTCTTTAATATCACATTACTGATGTCTCCATTTTCCTCTCAGAGATCCTGTGGCCGGATCGTTGCCAGACATTGTGTTTCTATGTTTCTATGCCTGATGGTTTGTATTGAAGGAGCCTGATCCTTGTTCTATAGAGTCGTCAAGATTAATCGTAATTGCAAATCTCCCATATGCCTCCAGCGAGCCTGAGAATTATTCTCCCTCTGTTGTGTCCCATCTGTGAGGCAGCATGCAGTGTCTTTTCCTATTAAACCTCATGCCTGTGTCTCCCCTGATGGTACCGTTGGGTTAGGTGGTCTGTGGCAGAGCCTTGGAGCTATGAAGCCTCTTTCTGGTTATTTGCCAGAGGTTGCAACTTTAATTGTATCAGTTTGTGAGGTTTATGTCATTTTATGTATTATATTTTATAGCTAAAGTGTTTTTTAACTAAATTGCCATAGAATTTACATCAGTGTGAATGACTTGCAGACTAAGTCAGAAACTAAGATTTCATGCTTTTGTTGGATTTAGAATGATGGCAATCTCCTGCTCTGATTGGCTGAGAGACAAGATGCTTTTCTCACTTAGGACTTCGTTAAATAGGTCTTTCACATCTTTAGATCAAAATAAATGTATTTTATTCCAATGGCGAATAAAAAGCATACATTAAAGTTCTGCTGACCTGTTGAAATTTGGACAAATTCTTCCAGTACAGATAGAATGCTTATGGGAAATGTTTCCTGTATTTTCTATTAAGCACATATAATTTGTTTATGTGTGTGTTTTGCCAGGCTGCGTGTTTGTGTTTTGGAAGTGTGAGTGTGTGTATGTAGGCCTCCAGTACCTGGTGGGGGGTTATGTACTGAATATCTGGCAACCCTCATATAGTTTAAGTAAGACTCTGTCTGCTGCTACAAGCTTCAGCAATGTCAAATAAACATTATCCTGCACTAAACTGCAGTTTTTACTCAAATGTGTGACCTGAGACCTAATATGAAACAAAATCTGGGTCCTAATTTTGTTTGTTAGTGTTAGTTAGTTTTGTTAGTAAATTCACACACCCAGTTTCCTTTTTTTAGTGTGTCACTTGAATACTGTACTTCATGGATTGTTGTGCATTATTGTTTGTCTTTACAAGGAAAGGACATTTTTTTTCTCAAATCAGTAAGCTACACCACAGAGGGTCTTAGTGACGCCCCTCCTCATCACAGACCCAGGACAACATTCCTAGTGTTCCCCCTGACAACAGTTGTGTGTCTATACACAGTGACTCATACCACAGACTGTCTCCATCACTCTCATCCGCCACTGAGGAATATAAACTTCCGTGCAGGATGTTCACCCGGCATCCATGTTGTCTTGGAGAGAGTTTGTGTGTTAGGAAACAGTAGTGGGTCTGTTTCCCTCACCTACTTAGGAAGTTTTAAGGCCTGGTCATTATTTTCTTTTTTAGTTTATTTGATTGTGAAATGGGACAACAAGTCACATTACGATAAACAGAGTGATGTGCCAGAATAAGTCTCTCTCGTTTTTCCCACTTTCTCACACATGGCTTTTGTCAAACAGTGAAAATGTTGAGTCTGGTTTAAAGGGGAACATCCCGTGCTTGAAAGGTCACTGAGGCGTTAGGCCGGATTAGAGGTTTGACTAAACAATGTGATGTGAATCTGGTTTTGTTTTATGGGCTGAAATGGGCACTTAAAGTGAGGCAAGGAAATCAAGTCAGTGTGATGGGAGTTGCCTTAACTACATGGTTTTAAACCAGGACTAACTGGTTTGACTCATGTATCAGGACTAACTTGTATCAGTGAAACAACAAAGTCAACCAAGAGTCAGATATCAATGAAGAAACAATCGATGTGCATCATTATGATGTGATTCCAATCTTTAATCTGCTTAATTATTCTCTATAAATTGCTTGATTTGTATTTTGTATATTTGAATATTAAAAGTACCTTTAATGGGATTACTAAAATACTTTATTTGATAGTTATTATATGAAAAGATACTTATGATTACAGAAACGTGTAACCCTGTTGAAAGTAGTAGAGTAGAGAGAGATTGATTAAATTAATTTATTATTTTGGATAAGCAGTGTTGTTTTTATCTCTATGTGTTCTGACAGGTATTTGCGCACACACACACACACACACACACACACACACACAGTTTAGAGTTAATCCAGGTGAAATGATTCCTGATAAACTTCTTTTTATTATTATATTTTGTCTCCCTCACTTACAACATCTGCAGATGTGATTATCCTAATTCCAGTGACTCTTCATTGAGTTCACTGCGCCTCAGTTTACATCACTGCCGAGCGCCTCTAAAAGTCACTCATCTGTATCTGATCTGCATCAGTTCTGTTTAGGGGGGCACAGCAGTAAACAGTCATAAAATTGTAAATATAAATTGTATAGTTTTGTTTCTATTCAGTCTATACAACATTCTAGCTAAAACACACATATAGTAATGGCTACGATGTGGTTGCTTGGCAACCATAACCGCTAGACTAGGGATGAGGAACGTTGATGTTTTCCCATTCCATGACTGTGTTAAAAAGTGGACAGTGATTATATGTAATAATAAACCAAATTGTTTGTTAAATTTTAGTCTATTATGGCAAAATTACTTTAACACACAACTGCTATATGTCTTTGTTCTGTATTATTAGTTGTATAGTTGTATTTTTTGACCTGCATTTTTGCTTATTGTTTGTAAGAGATGACTGACCTTCATCTTGTATTAATCTTAAAGGCTTGTATTTATCATTAATCCAAACAGAAAGTGAGCAGCCAATCAGAGCCCTGAAGATCTCAGGCAGTGCAGGTGTGGGCCAATAGCACGGCACCTCTGATAAATTACGGTCCAGACTCCAGACCTGTGTTTCTCATTACCACAGGTCCAGATTTAAGTGTTCTGGATTGGTTCTGACTCTAATGGAAAGAGCGTGAGACTCGAGAGAGACTGACGGCTTCTGGGCCACACGTGTTAATGTCGTTACCCCGGCCGTTAACGAGGACAGACTGGGAATACAGGTAGTTAAAGTTAACCCACTAGAACCGAATCCTTCCTGTGTGTTAATGCAGCATCATTCACCTCAGGTGCAGCCGGACACACTTTATTAGTGGCTCTGGCCACTAATCAGATCAGTTCAGTGATGTTGACGCTCACTGATCTAGGGTCAGTGTGTGTTTCTTTACATTGACACCTGAGACAGATCTAATAGTGTAGAGAGACCAGTGTTATTTTAGAAACAACATACTGAAGTACTTTTTTCTTACTATGGAAATCCATAGGCGTAATGTAGAAATTGTTCTGTCATATTGAGAGACTGATATAAAATTATTGAAAGTGTATATAAACTAATTTATTTTAATAAAGGAATTATGTAGAATTATAATAAATGTACAATATACTTATGTTGTGCTGGATAAGTATTGTAAAAGGCATGGTGCAGATTTATTCAATATCTGGCAACAATCATCCTCATATTTGTTCACATCAATTCAAATGTTGTCTTCTCAGACTGAAGTTGGTTGTCTTCTGCTCTGTGCTTCATACCAGGAAGCTGATGCAACATAAATTTAAACAAAAAACATAAATGAAAGAAACATCAATGAAAGTGGTTGTTACACTTCTTGTCTGGATCGTCTGTTTCAAGTTTCACGGTAAAGAATTTGACTCCAGTTATAGAGCACAACCAGCTGTAAGCAAAAGCCTCAAAAGCATGGAGACGAGGTGTGGATGAGTGGGAATGTCCCGGGAGTGATGTCTCAGATGAGCAGTCCGGATACGGCACCCCACTGATTGAGGGAGGTCCAGTGTTGGCATCCCTCAAACTGGGCTGGAAACACAACTGCATGCTGGCATTGCTTACACAATCTCACAATGTAATGTGATAAAAGCAGCAGGCAGTCTTGTCCCGGTCTCTGCTGTTGAGGTTTCTTGTAAGCAGTCTGTCACCTCATAAAGCTGTCAGTGAGAACCTGTGATTGCTAAGACACTGTGATAATGGAGGGCCACAATGAAAAGTGTGGTAGTTTTCATGGAGGCTGACGATAGATAGATAGATAGATAGATAGATAGATAGATAGATAGATAGATGATAGATAGATAGACAGACAGACAGATAGATAGATAGATAGATAGATAGATAGACAGACAGACAGACAGACAGACAGACAGACAGAYAGAYAGAYAGAYAKWYAGATAGCAGGAGCTTATATGCATGCAGAGTGAGTATCAGAAGAGATTAAATGTTCTGGATTCTAAAGAAGAGGTGAATTCTGGGAAATTCTGCATGGTGAGAGCCATTCAAGTAGACCAACCACAGTATGTCTGGACTGTTTGAAAGGCTGACTACAGCTTTGGAAAGCTGCTATTTGTTAGCTCAGGTATGAAGTCCTGGCTGATTGGTCGGTGTAACGTTTTTACTACACAGCACCTGCTAGTCTATAACTGCATCACTGAAGGCGGCCATTAAATATCTCTCACACTCTATTTGTCTCTCTTTGTATCTCGGAGCCAAACAGATGACCTTAACTGCACAAATAAAAATAACTGGAGAGATTTAATTGCTTTAATTGTCCCCAAATACCTTCAAACACGAGTATGCTATTAAGTCATTTTAAGAAGCTATTTGTTACCCATTTCCTGATAGTAAATCTAATTTTTCCCCTAATGTGCACATGGTTTTTGAAGGGGAACACCTGTTATGCATTAGGCAGAATCAGTGATTTTCTTTACGTGAATTTTGGTTACATTGAATATGAATTGAATGCTAAGTTTAAGAGTGATAATTTGACTGTCTGTCTGTCACTCACTAGTCACTCATTAGGAGATGCAGTCTTTTAAGAATGTAAGTTTGTATAATGTCTTATATAATGCTGCATTTAATTTAAAGCCCACGATCCCACATATATATTTGTACAGGAAACATATATGTTTGTTTATAGAAATGTCAGTTCTTGGTAACATTTGAGCCAAGCCATCATGCCCCATTGAACCAAAGCGTTAAGCAACACACACTTGAGGTCAGTCCATCCAGTGGCAGTGTTTATACACTACTTGTGCTGAATTTCCCTTGCTAAACATCTACATAAGACAGTTGTGATAGGGGATAAACACACTTTATTAACTGCTGAGGATTTTCAGCTGCACATGTTCCCCAGCGTTCATTAATTTCTGCTCGTTCATTCTGGTTAAAGTGGGACTGAGGTTGGTGGAGTCGGGTTGGGAACTAGAGTACAATTATGGGAAGAATTTCCTCCGTGTCTAATGGGTCACTAATAGCTGTGGATTACCATAGGCTTGGATCTGGTGAAACAGCAGTGGTTTTCTTACACGACCCCCAAAGGAACGTCCGCCTGGGCCTTCAAGGCTCTGCTTTGCCCTAAGTGTCTGGAAGGTTTTGTTGCTGATTGGTCAGTTGTGGCGTTGTGGGATGGGCTAGTTTCAGCACAGTTACTGCTTGATGTTACGGGAAATAATGGCACAGGATTTGTGGCGTACAACACGATTGGTGAATGCAATATAGTCTGTGTCCTGCGTTGTGGTAGGTTTTTTTTTTGTCTGGTTTCACGACATTTCAGGAGCCAACAGACACAAGAAAACCGTCAGAGAGTCTTCAAGTTAATCCAGTTTGTGTGTCAGAGAAGAAAGCTATACACCCGCAGCCGCCACAGCCCAAATGTTTGCTTGTAGTTAAGAGAATTCAGGCAGAATAAACACTAACGCTGCGGCTTTCTGCCCATCAGAGGAAATAAAAAAGGAGCAAAAGAAAACAAATAACCATCTCCATATGTGCCGTCCCGCACATAACCACCATAAAGGCTCCCTAACCGAGAAGGTTAAATGTTTAACCGAGTAATGAAAGCCAATATACCCTACAGATATTGTTAATGAATATAACCCGGGTAGGTCATGTGAATTAACTCAATAACTGAAGTATATACTTTATTATATAAGAAAGCAGGAAATTGTATTTTTTAATAATGCTACATACCTCAGGATGTAGGCAGTGACTCCATTTTAGTCTTTTCCTGCTACAAATGTGATAGTGGAATATGACCGTCGTTTCAAAGGATAGACAGATTTTTATGCTATGGATTAGATTTGTAGTTCCGATTGGAGAATGTGTTTATAATTGAATCTGTTACTGGTTTACAGGATTATGTCTCGCTCATCTCAGGGCTAATCAGAATTGGTTTGAGTGTATTTGTGTTTTGAGGTCTACAGTGGTGTTTCACAGATACTGTACAGAATCAAATGGCTTTAATATCTCAGTTATTTCTCAAAGACAGCTATGAGATTAGATAGAGCAATGGAGAATTTGGCTTAAAGCTCAAAAACAAGTTCTGCACTGTAACTGTTTATTAACAATTGTTTCATTTGTTTCTTTGTTTCTATTTCTCCTAAACAACTTTAAGTTAAACGTGAGAGAAAGTTGTGGGCACTTAAATGAGCCGTAGTTGAGAGCTCTATAAAGTCTCACAAATGAAAGAGCAACTTCTAAAAAAGAAACATTTTCTCTTTGGTGTTTTGCAAGATTTATTCTCACTCCTAAAGATATAAAGCATGTGACAAGACAGGGAAAGAGAAATGGGACAACAGAGATGCAGGCAGACAGATGCAATGCCCCTCGCTGTGCCTGCTGTACTGAATGGTCTATAGTCTTCAGGTGGAGTCTGTAGTGATCAATCATATGTATGGCTGAATGTGGCACCGTCAGTCCAGATGGAGGTGGTTTGAACTGCTCTGAAACTTCTGACCTTTCACCTTTCCTGATAGGTTACAGAAGAGATAAACGTAAAATGAGGTGTAGTGGGTTTAGGAGGAATTTAAAAAATGATGCCACCATTTGATATCTGCTTTAGAAATAGTTTTTGAAGTGTGTGTTACAGGAGATCAGACGAGATCAGTGAGATGTTTGAGAGTGAGGGCAGGAGGCCGTGTGGATGTTCTTCACCAGTGTCTCTTATATACATATATACTGTATATATGTATATATATATATATATATACAGTATATACTATAAATATTTATACATAGTATAAAGTATATATATATGTATACACAGTAGAAAACTAGTCAATTCAGTTTAAGGGCCTATTGACTCTTAATAAAGTACAATAATTTATTGACTCCATAAAGTACAATAAATATTTTAATGCCTTTGTGACAAAACTTACTTAATAGGATGTGAACAATCAGCAAATCAATCAATGCACGCTTGTGTCTCTAAACAGCCCGTGAAAAATGTTGTCACAGCACATGCAGCATGTTTTATTTGCAGTTTTAAAAACAGTTTGGCAGGAATGTTACAACATGGCCTTGATGTTACTGTAATTAATGGCACATCCTGTCACGCAGCGTCAGTGAATCATTCAGCGCTTGTATTCAGGAGATGACTTCTTGGCTGCAGTCGCTAAACAAGGCCATACCTAAATAAGAGCAGAACTCCAGCTGTGATTGGTCCTCCTGAACTGATGGCATTGCACACTGTGGGAAAGTGTTTGCTTTTGAGAGCTTTGGTCCAACATTATGATGCTTTGATAGCTTTTCATATCAGCCTTTATGAAACACTGTAACTAGCATGACAGCTGACGATATAAGTGTTTTTGGTACTTGACGCTGGACTCTTGTTGTCTTGTTGTGAGAAGGCCTAAATACGTGTTTACTTTTTTGTCAAACCATTGCTCACTGCCCTTAGTTTTGTTCACAGGTACTGTTGACTTGACCGCCTCTTTACCCCCCTTAACTCCTTAAAGTGGACTGTAAATTCTTAGTTTTCAGTAAATAGCCATGTTGTGCTTCTCAAGGCTAAACATATGCGTTTGTTGTGTAGTCACTGTGGATATTAGCCTGCCCCAGACTTTGGTGGAGTCAATGTTACTGTGTCAGGCTGTTTCTGTATGTTTTAAAGCATGTTTTAAAGAGATAGGCCACCAAAAAATATTGTTTACACATTCTCATGTAATATTTAAACCTGTATAATTTTTTGTCTTTAGTGGAACACAAAAGAAGATATTAAGAGAATGTCTTGGTGGTTTTGTGTCCATACAATGGAAGTCAACAGGTGCTACTGTTGTTTTGTTACTTCAAAATATTGTTGTTAGTGTCTAACAGGTTTGAAATGACATGAAAGCGAGTAAATGATGAAAAAAATATTTTTGTTGAACTATCCCATTAACTTCACTTTTTTAAAGTACTTTCTAAAACATCCCAAAACAAACATTTGGCTCCAACAGTGAGGAAATCTTTATAGAGGGCTTGTATTAACACAGTGTTTGACACTCCATTACACATAATGATACTGTTGAAAGTCTATGTGTAAACAGTGCTCCGGTTATCTTACCGCTCATAAAAGATGACAAATGATACACCAAACAGAGGAGTGTGGCTGTAACTACATTGAAATGGAAGAGATTCAACTCGCATTAAACTGCCTGATTGATCCGTGTTTATACAAATGGCATTAAACGTGCCCCATACAGGGCCTGATAGCTCTGAAATCTGCAGGGCTTTGCAAAGAGGTTTGACTCTAAAGCATACAAATGGTAAACCACAGTTTGGATTGAACTCGGTTTAGATTAGACTGCATTATGGGGTTGTGTTTTTCTGTCATTTCTTCAGCAGAGTTTTTGGATGTGTTGTATAAGGAGGTATTAAAGCCGGGTCTTGTGCAACTGAGAATGTCCTGTTCTCCATCTCTCCA
The DNA here is from genome assembly GCA_036877545.1 of Yasuhikotakia modesta. Lineage (NCBI taxonomy): Eukaryota > Metazoa > Chordata > Actinopteri > Cypriniformes > Botiidae > Yasuhikotakia > Yasuhikotakia modesta. Next base: position 1,497 of record JBAJNP010012601.1, on the reverse strand, counting down.
CATGTTCTGAGTTTCCCAATGCAAAGAAGAGAAGTGTTTTCAAGTGGGATATAAATGAAGACAGTAGAAAGTGTGTGTGAGTTAGTGAGTGAGTGTGTGGGTGACTGTGGGTGAGTGGGTAAGTGAGTAAGTGGATGACTGTGTATGTGTGTGTGTGTGTGTGAGTGAGTCAGAGAAATCAACATATAAGAAACTTCCATTAAAGCTTGTTAGAAGTCAATAAACGACCCAGCAATGTGTAATCTTTGGATTCATTTCTCCTTCCTGTTGTATTTGGTGTCAAAGGCTGTTTTTGTGGGAATAAGGGCAGCACAAACATGATTAAACATCAACTCAACATCAACTTGCTAACAGGATAACATGCCTTCAATGCACCATTGCTAAACATCACAGAAAACACAGGTGACATAGGGAGCCGGTGTCAGTTCAGCTGACTGATGTGAAAAGCTTCATTTATATGCTGTCATGTCCATTTTTTAGAGAGCATGTTTATCTAACGGTTTGCAGTGGTAGGTTGTGACACGGCTTCTCTCCAGGACTCTCAGGGCTATGAGTACAAGTACGAGTACAAGTTAATCTCCCAGGGATTTACTGCAATTTCCTCCACGGATGCCGCGGCAACAGGCCTGGCTGCCGTCTCTGTCAACATTCCCTCCATGCAGTGGGAAATCGGCAAAGACAGTCCTTCACATGTCCAACACAGTGAGTAAGGCTCTTTATTAGTCACAGCCTGTTGAGGATAAATGAGAGCGTTTCCTTATTCAGTCTTTATTTCTTATTAGATCTCATTCCAGTGAGGATGGGATTTAAGGCTCCATTACTTAAAGCAGCTCATGTGTTATTGCTTTAAAATAATGCAAAATCTTTTTAAGAAGAATGGGGCCCCTGTGGCGTGGCCCTCGGATGAGGAGGTGATGTTGACAGTTGTTGGTCCGCAGCCACTCGTTGAGTTGCGACAACATTGTTTTGCTAACTTTTGACTCCTCTTCCCCTTTTGTGATTCAGTGAAGTGCAAACGAGAGCAAACACAGAATCCCTGTGGTCTTGTAACCCAACTGGAACTGAGAAACACGGTTCATAGCACAAGCGTTAATTTATACCTATTTGAAGTGCCCTAGATCATACAGGAATAAGTAAGATAGCCGACGCTTTCTCAAGAGAGCGTTTGGGGTAGCTGTGTTGCTAGAGTAGCTCAAATGGTAGAGCACAGTGTTTGTAATGCAAATGTTGTGGGTTTGATTCCCAAGGAATACATGGACTTGTTAAATGTATACTCAAAATGCATTATGCTTTAAAAGTGCATAAATGTGAATAGTTAGGTTTTGGATTTGTGAACTGGTTCTCAATTTTCTGCTAATAGATTAATGGACTAAAATGTTTGACAGTGTTTGTAGCCATCACACAGTGTGCAACTATTGTAGTCCCCTTTCTAGTATGCATGCTTTTTAACTGCTGCGTCTAGTCTTAATGTTAGAATACTTTTTTAAACTGATTTAA
>JBAJNP010012600.1:0-13203 GCA_036877545.1 Yasuhikotakia modesta | reverse complement strand
GTGCATTAAGCTAAATGCTGCAGCAAAAGGCACCACACTCCAAATTACAAACAAATTCAGTTTCAGTAAAATGTCATTTTGACTTATCCTGAATTATCATTTTAATACATTTTACCAGATTTTAAGCATTACCATGTTTTCTCACAAAAATCTTTAGAGGAAATGTTTTAAAAAGTCAGCAGCACAGGCTCATTAAGAGCTATAGGCCAACAAGCGAAAAACATCAAATTTTGCTCCAATTTCAGGTTTTCTCAAAATTAGTTCATTAGCATTCCCAATGCTCTAAACAGCAGTTAGTACTATTACAATAATCTTAAATGTTTTCTGAGAAGTGTACCTTCATATACCTTTTTTTAGTTTTATTATTCCATGAAAAATTGCTGTTGTTTTTTCTCTTTTTCTGGTGGAAAATGTGAAAGTAACAAGACCTAATTTTGAACATTGGCTCAGTGTGACAGCACTGGTCACATTTCTTCACTGCCTGTGATAGACAAACACAGAAACACACAAACTTACATGTGGTGGATGTGACCCCGGCACTGAGTTGGCACCCTCTAACATGCTGGTCCACCTCTGTGTCTTCAGGCTCTGTTGGACCTGTTGGTTCGCTGGGGACAGGTATGGTCCCGTCCAGGTTCAGCTGAGCAGTGCCACCCTCAGCGCCTCGAGGTACGGCCCTCTCCCTACGCCACTTGATCAGAGCCACCCTGTCCCGAACAGACTTGCCCACAATCTTAGCATCACTCTCATGGAAGAAGCCAGATTCAACCTGACAGAAGAAGAAAGGTGCAAAAATATCAGGTATAAATTAAGGTATAAAACATTTTGTAATAAAGCAGTGAAAGAAGAAATCTTCTGTGTGCTTGGCCAAGGAGTCTGTGAGCTCAAAGTGTGCTCAAGCGCTCAGTTACTGCTACAACTACAACAGTAGAAATGGGTCATTTCTTAAATTACAAGATGTACATTGCACAACAATGTAAACATTACAAGACACAAGATATTTCAGAGTTAGGTGGGTGAATTTCCAGAATCTGTGAAGATGTGGACTATAGGTCATATTTTAACCTAAAAAAGAAACGAAAAAATAAACATGCATGTTTTTATTATTGGGCTACTACTTCTATTAAGATTTTCAAATGTTTTATTGTGATATATTGGAATGCAAACATGAACAATTCTTTGTGCAATATGTGCTGTTGTTCTTCTTTTATTTTGATTTGGGGTCAAGTGGGTTTTTGGGACATTCACCCAGGTTTGCTTGAATCCATGAAGTCTCAGCTGTTGATTGTCCCACACACTTAACGGCAAACATTCCCACACAATGAGTTCACATACTGTATGAGATTATTTAAACTGCCATGGAATTATGATAAGATGATTTTACGATCTTAACCTAATGTAGGAAGAAAAAAAAACGCATGTGATTGCTTGCAAAACAAGTGTGTCAAGAGACTTATTCAGATGGACACAAAGAGCTAATGATGACAGCTAAGCTAAGACAGCACCTGGTTTCTCACAAGGTTTTGTCTCACTTTTTAAATACACTTGAACTTGAACTGGATATAGAATATTTACTGACATAAAAACATAACATTAAACACACGGGCCTTGCATCAGTATTATTAAGCAATGTAATTATTGTATTGCATTACATTTGTGAAATGCACAAATGTCCATTTTATAACAGTGATGGAGATTTCATACAGTGAACAATCATCCCTGCATCAGTCCTCATATTAAAGAAGCATGAGTAACTCACTTATATAATTATTTATTAAGTAGGGCTTTAAAGGGTTTTCTGTGAGTTCTGGCTCTAAAATCTGATTGCATAAGCCCAGCCTTTGTAAAACAGATAATGTTCAAATAGCCGTGAGCACAATGCTAAATACTGTACTAATGTGCCTACATTGCTCAGGTACAAATCTTAGTTTTAAAGATAGGACAGGGAGTAAATGTTTTTAGTAATAGGGCAGGGAATAAATATACTTACTAATTGCTATTGGGATACTATTTTTAACTAGCATAACAAACTATAATATCAAAATCTCCACTTTTAAAAACACAATTAAATAATATCATATGTGACATCTGCATTACCCACCAGCTCCTGTGCCACAGCCTCAGGAACTTCCTTCTCCAGGTCAAAGGTGAACTCAATCGCCCCTCCATCCTTGTACTTGCCCTTCAGCTTGCGTGGGTCCTCCACCCACAGTTTCAGGGCGATGGAGGTTTTTCTTCCATCATCATCTTCAGCTAACTCCACCCTCACACCTGTTTCCTCGGCAAAGAATGCGTGGTTCAAAAGATCCTTGATGGAGTAACTGGGGAAAGAGTGTGACACCATACCAGTTACGAGATGTAGATTTGATCCTACTTTGAATTAATTTAATGCCAAAGGCTATCATTTAAATCTTTACTGCAATGTAATAGACTATTTTATCCAAAATGTTTGTGTGCGGCCAAACATATCAGTACCCGTACATATCAATAAACTAAATCCATTCAATACAAAGAAATTGATTACAATGCAGTTCTGTATAATTAAAACACTATTTAACCCAAGATCTGTGGATGCTGATACAGCTCACTGGGTCTTGCCTGTGTTCTACTGTCAAGATGAGGACATGCTACTGAACAGATGTAATCCAGTAATGACATCAGTACTCACCGATCCTGCTTATTCTGACAAATACACTCGCCGATAATCTCTTTCACCTCAGGATCCATCACCTTGTTATAACTCGCAGGTTTCACCCCCTGAGAGAATAGAAAAGTATTAGTAGAATAATAAAAAAATTAACAAAAACACTATTCTTATTTTTAGGGAACACTGCAGTGTTTATTATAAATGCAGCAGAACTGCCAATGAATTCCCAGCAGAACCCCCCCCCCCAATTAACCCATTTCACTTTAAATAACAATAAATCAGCACACCAAAAAGTTTAATAAATGTGATTGTTTTGACAAAATGAATCATACATTGTCTAAGAACAAGCAGCAGCTACGCTACAGTTTATTTCAGAGAATCAGACTGAAAAACTTCACTAACATTATAAGCAGGTAAATTATTGAAAACATGACATGATCCCTTTAACACAGGGCTATTCAATTGGCGGGCCACGGGCCACATGCGGCCCGTCCATAGATAATATAATATATAATGTAATATTCTTTTATGCACTTTTTGCTCTGCAAACTGAAGTTAAAAGAGAAACAATGAATAAACCTTGTTTTTCAATAAATTTGTTTGTGTTGGTTTTAAAATTTGTCATTTCGAGCTGCTTTCTAAAATGACTGGCCCAGCTAACCTTCTTGGTTTGACAATCTGGCCCAACTGAATGTGTAATTGAATAGCCCTGCTTAACACTTCTCAGGAATCTCCTGCTCTAAGCTGCTGCAGACCTTCGGTTGCCAACAGCAGTTTAACTTTGTATGTAACAGAAATCTAGACATGTGAACAGTACAGAATCAGCACAAAGATGAAATGAAAAGAAGAAAAATGAAAGTATAGATAACATTGCAACAAGCTAACATTACTGTGTCATCACTCATAATCCTTTACTGTTTTGACATAATTTCTCCTGACACACTCCATAACTTCTGCCATCCCAAAATGTGTGGTTTGCCACCAAATCAGGAATATAGATTTAAAAACCTTAAAGTTTCTCTGTTACCATGACTATGTGGTATGGACAGAATTAAGATCAACATGAAGCCCTATTTACACACATTTGACATTCATGTGGTTATTAATAACCTTATTTTAGCACAGCAGATTAAAGTTTCAGACTTACACTGGTGACTTTACGGTAGATCTGAGCAGCGTTCTGGCACTCTGAGTACGGATATTCAGATGTGGCCATTTCTAACATGCACATGCCAAAGGCGTAAACATCCACAGACTCATCGTAGTGTTCCTCATACATCTCTGGTGCCATGAACTCAGGTGTGCCTGGAGTTACAATCACACAGAGACATCAACATCTGTTCTGTTGTGTTCAGTAACTGAAGAGTTCATCTTTACTGTGTCTGCTCAGAAATTAATGTAAAGAAATAAATGAGTTATGTTTTAAAAAAGTTAAAACATAATTAATAATTACCCATAATATTAATTAATATTTAAAATAAATACTTTTATTTTAATTGCTGTAGTATTACACTTTTATTAGAATAATCCAAACACAACGCATTTGGAGTTGGATCAGAACTGTCTCACCAATCACACTCTTAGCAAAGGAGGTTCTCTTCAGTGTAGCCAGACCCAGATCACCGATCTTTACGCTGCCTGTGGGGCCCGTGATGAAGATGTTGTCACACTTGAGGTCTCGGTGGATGATGGGGGGCATGCGTGTGTGAAGAAAATGCAGGCCTTTGAGAATCTGACGACACCAGCTCCGCAAAACCTTAGGTTTCATCACCTTAAAGCGTTTCAGATAGCTAGAAAAATAACCATCATTAATAACATTTAATGTCATATTATTAATGCTGAGGTCTTCCAAACACAACCATGTATGCCACTTTTGCATAGATGCTTTAGGTTAAATGAAAAAGTTATTGTCAAAGTGTAACAGACTGCCTCAAAGTGTCTGCAAGGCCTTAGACTCCAGAGGGTTAATACAGCATTTAATCAAGAACTGATACTTTCAAAGTAAATGCAAAGCTAATGTCTTGCTTCTGCGATACAGACAATATCATAAAAAATGTCTTTCAAACACTGGAAATCAATGGAGATAAAACTGCATATTAATTGTATTGCATGCAAGAAAAAATTAGGTCAGATATTTACAAAATTGGTATCTTTACAGTGCAGAAATCATACAGGTTTTTAGAAAAACATAAGGGTGAGAAAATAAAGGCAGACTTTTGATTTCTTGCATAACTATTACATTAATAATACCACATTCTTGCAAAATGAACTAATCTACTAATTGGCAATACCACATAAGTTACTTGTTAAATTGATACATTGAAATGTTTATTAACAATTTTGACAAAATTAAAGTAAACCAAGTAAATCTGATGAAACAATTGTCTACAATAAACAAAAAACAGATTTTACTCTTCAGTACAACACAAAAGCAATACAGTATCTACCAATAAAACATGTTTGAACAGAGCTATACAGATACTTTGTAAGATATCTTTAATTTCTTTGACTTTCCTAGTCTACAATTTATTCCCTGATATTTCCAGGTTTTCCACAGACAGCTGAAAAGATCAGACGTAACATTCTTCTCACGTTTTCAGCGTGCCTGAGGTCATAAGCTCCGTCACCAGAACGATGCATTTCTTCCCTTTCAGTGGAGACTCCCAGAAGTCATAGAAGCGTACAATGTTTGGGTGCTGAAGGCCCTTCAACATCTCTGCCTCCTCTTTAAACCTCTGCCTCTCCACCTTCGACAACTTCCGGTCCTGACAGAGAAAAAACAAATACGGCCTAAAAAGAACTATTCAAACTGGGTTTGAAGACAGGTGTTTAAAACCATTCATTATTTATTGTGTTATTGTACTTTTAACCTTTTTTATGATTTTATGTGTGTATGCTCCATGATTTTATGTGTGTAAGCTCAAATGGCACATCTTGCCTAAATATATCTATCATGTTAACTGACTACATGTCACACAGTCTCAGAAGTAAACACTGTTTTAGTGAAGAAGAAAAAAGAAGTGAAAGTGAAGTGTGGCCAAGTATGGTGACCCATACTCATAATTTGTGCTCTGCATTTTACCCATCCAAGAACAAACACACAGAAGTGAACACACACACTGTGAACACCCGGAGCAGTGGGCAGCCTTTTTTGCTGCGGCGCCCGGGGAGCAGTTGGGGTTTCAGTGACTTCCTCAAGGGTCTAGCGCTGGTCATTCACTCCCCCCACCTACAATTCCTGCTGGACCCGAGACTCGAACCCATGACCTTTGGGTTACAAGTCCGACTCTGACAGACTACAGACTAGTAACAGTCTGAATACATTATCCTCTCACAGATCACTGATGGGGTACAAGCCTTCACACATAATGATGATATTTCTAAAGCACATGCATTTATTTAAAGTGTTTTAATTTTTTAAATCGGTTCAGTCAACTCTTTACTTATAAACCAACTATAAACGTAGTATCCATATATTGTTTTATTAATATACATCTTGCACTTATTATTTGTAACAATATCATGTATTGTGTTGATCATGTCTGATAATTTTCTAATTTCTGTTTTTTAACATATTTAAGTATTATGTGTAAAGCTGCTTTAAAGTAATGTAACTTTGTAAAAAAAAAAACCTATGAGAGAGATGAGAGATGCTTTCACTGTGGTAGAACACTCATCCATTATGCAGTAGTTCATTGAGTTTGTTCTGTTCTTCCGTCACATGAACCAAACACAAGCCTGATTCCTTCCCCTCTACATCACTTTATACTTGATGAACAATGCCGATACACTCATGACTGCCCCTGAAGAGGTCTGTGTACAACTACTTATGGTTGTATTTACACTTAGGCCTCAGGGGCATTATAAATATATTTGGTCTGTTTTCTCAGAAAGAGAGTCTGTACATTTTGTGTATTTGAAACAAAGTCAAAATATTTCTATACAATTTCATACAATTGCGGAGCAAAAATGTTTAAGCTTTTGTTGTGTAAATGGCCTTCTTAAATTGTTTGAAATATATGTCAGTCACAAACTATATGGCTTTCAAATGTGCATTGATATTTAGCAGGTGCTTTTGTACAAAGCGACTTACATAGTGAGGGAAACAAAGAATACAATAAACAAGTAAAATACAATAAAAGATAACAATATGCATAGCCATACATAGATTTTAGAAGATTTTAGATAATTTAGACAATTTCCTAGAATAAAAAACTCAGTATTTGGTGTCAGGCGTCAGATGGGTTATTCGTAGATTCTGATCAGTCCACCAGTGGGGATATTGGATGTAAAACTGCAGCAGGAGGTTGTGTATGTGTGGAGGACAGTATAACTTCTGCACAGTGATTGTTTGCTGACTGTAGGGATCTAGAGGGAGTGTGTATGTGAATGAGTTGATGAAGGTAAGATGGTACAGAGCCCGTGGTGGTTTTGTGAGTGAGTAGTAGAAATCTGAACCTTGGTAGCCAATAAAACGTGATGAAGAGAGGTGTGACATGGACTTTACACTGACTTCAGTTATTTAAAACAGCACATAATGTACACGCTTGGTCTAACCAGGTCCCTTGGCTGACTCAGTCACCTGATTCCAGCTTTGCCACAATCTCTGCTTCAGATTTTGGGCCACACTCATGCTGATGCAGCGGTCACCAAAGGTTCATGCTCTGATCATGAGAGCATATTCAAATTCAAATTTTATATTCACTGGAAAATTGTGGTTGGGGGCTTTAGCAGCACTTTAGCATTGAAGATGGGCTTAGAACATTTGATGTGAAGGACTGCACCCTCAGGTGCATCTTCAAAATGCAAATGCTAGAACTCACATGGCAACTGACCTCACCCTTAACACCCTGTGTCCACTCCCTCAATGCTGCTTTTGGCAACACCATTGAGGATTTTGCCCAGTAGTTCTCAACGTTGAAGCACATTCTGCCTTAACGTGGTTGTACCTAGGTACAGAGTACAGCCCATTTTTAATAATAGGCATACCCATTATTTCATTGCACTCTTTGGCATGGTGTTTGGGTGACAGGTTTTTCCCCCTGTCACCCAAACAGTAAAGTCATACTTAATGTGCCCATGAAATGTGGGTCTCCGCCACAGACCTGAAGGGCATGTAATTTCATGCTTCGATTTTATCTCGACACAGGCCGTTTCATTGGTTTGATTTTAAGGTTTGAGCGTTTTAGTACAGGGTGCTTCCCTTCTAGTACAGGGTGCTCCCCTTCGGTCTGTCTCTTTCACGGAGGCTGCCCTTTAAGAGAGGTATACACAAAGTCAAGGAAGAGGTGGCACAAGTTTTGATGGTCTTGAATCTTGATTCTCTTAGCAGCTCCCATGCAGATTTCCCTCAGGAAGGACTCTCTTTTCCAGGGCCAGGGCCAGGACAATGAAAATCTAGGTGACTTGCGGCAGTAAACACCACTAAATACATAAAGCTTTGACAGATACTGAACAGATTATAAAAGTGTATAAAATAAGCAAACTATTACTGGTGATATTACATGTGGGTCAGAGGGTCTATTCCAGCCTAAGTGTGTCTTTTAAGCCAGCTATCAGTTTAGTCTTACCTAGGGCTATTTTCACAATCAGCTGCCAGCTTGAAAATTAAAGCACTACATGTCAATATAAAAAAAATTCAGGTAGCTGCTTTAAATATAAAACTTACCCTAGCCAAGATCAAACTTTACATCCTTTCACGTCACTATTCTGCATTACACAACTTCATAGTCTAGCTTTGTTCCACAACTCTGTGACCAACAAGGACAGCCAGAAGCATTGATGTAGTGTTTGATGATCAGCTACTTTCTCAGATCACATTACCAGAACAATTTCTGGTCACATTACAAGAACATTTCCAACTGTTAAGCACAGTAAAGGATTAGAGTGGGCGTTTTTTAATAATATTGTATTTAAATGTTTAAGTTTATGTAGCATGTCCAAACCCCCCACTGTCATCATCATGACTCCAAAAACATTTAACTTATCCTCCTTTTGGTACAAAAATGGAAAGTGATTTAATGGAGCTCATGCCCTTGATTTAACCCAAACCCACTTATAAAACAAAACTTATAAGATTATAAAATTAACTTAAAAGGAACAATCCTCTTATAATCACAATTAAGTATTTTCCTCAGGGACATCTTCCACCTGGGCCCTTCAAGGAATTTTTTAAATAACAGTCAGTTTGTTTGTAATATAGTATTTACTGCTATCCCCTGCCATAACACAGCAATCAGCATGTGATAGATATAGAAATGAATACACACCTGAAGTTCACACCAAGCCACTTCCACCCATGTGTCTGTGTCCAGGCCCTTATACACCGTCTTAAAGGAGCCACGGCCAATCTCAATGTCAAACTTGAGAAAGCGCCCACCTGGAGAGGTAGCAACAGCCTTCATCTCTGCCTCCTCCTCATTATCCTCACTGGCCGTATTTACATTAGTCTTAATATCATCTGTGGGGTCAAATTTAACAGCGATTTTCTCTTTTTCCTCATCTGCACTGGTACCCTCAGTGTCTTTCTGACCTTTTTGGCTCTCCGTGCTGGATCCTTCTTGTAAACTGGATTGGACCCCCCGAGTTCGGTCCACTATGGTCCGCAGGTCAATTTTGAGCATCCTACTCTGCTCGTCGCATTCCACGGTGCAATCATCCACCTGGTGCTTATCATTATCCGTAAACCAAAAGCTTCTGCGGATGAACCTGTTCCGGACCCCCGGCGGGGGTTTGGGGCAAGGGTATGAGCTGGGGTCGCTGCCCCCACGCATCAAGGCTGAGCTATCCAATTTATTCACATTTCCCTCACTGATAGTTTCATAGATCTTTACCTTAAGTTCACATTGTGAGTTGGGCACAGATGAAGGGCAGCAGTCACTGGGCTCCATATCCTTGCGCTTAAATCACATGTATGTTATTTCAGTTAAGCAATGACTCCAAACACCAGTTATATCACATCCCCTTTTACCTGCAGCAACACAACATATACAAATAAGTAATAATGCAGATTTAAGTTCAGAATACATTGTGCCCTAAACTGGAGCAAAGCCATATGGCAACTGAGGGCATGTTGTTGACGCTTTGTGCTGAGTAGTGCACCCATCTTGTTTCAAACTTCTACACAACTGATGGGTTGTGATGTCATGTCACAAAGCATTTTTGCCTTTACCATTGACAAAAAAATAACTTGGGAAGGACACCGTGTAACCAGTCAACGGGCTAAATTTTTTCTATTCCATATGCACACTAACTACAAATAAAAACACACATTTATGTATTATAACTTTCCCTGTCTGCACTTACATAGACCCCACTGAACCTTACAAACTTTATTTGTAAAACCAACTGGTCACAGATTGGCTTTTGTTATCTCACAAAACACAATTTATGCACAAAAACCAACCACAAACTAAACCCTGAATCAATTTACTAAAAAATCATTGTAAGTTTTATGCTTTTATATTGGATGTAATTATTACATATAATTTATATACACACAAAACAATCTGTCTTGTGATGCATTCAAACAGAAAAGAATTATTTTATTATCTTTTTTAATGTGCACATAACATTTGGATATAACTACAGCGACCCACAGCTTTTACTTTCGTATTAATTAACAAATAATTCACTCTGTGATGTCAAAAAGGTCCATATAGTTCCTATATCATTTCCTATATTCGATGTAAAACAAGTTTTCACATAAGATAAAATAAGATAAAATGGCGTATGACTAACAATATTACTGAATGCAAAAGTAAAGCCATAAGGTAAGACCATGAAACATGAAATAACACCTTTACCTAAAGCAAAATGTCACTTTAAGAAACCGGCCTTTTCAGTGCTAAGCGATGCTATGGTAATAGACGAACTGGGTGATATAACATCACGAAAGCGAGTGTTTATAAATAACATTCGCGACGTTAGGCGTGTTTGATCGTGTAATACTCCTCTTTCAGCGGGTGGAGATTCACCTCCTGCAGGTGTGAGATGGCTGGATGAACGCGGCTCTCCTCCATCACAGCATCACATTACAGCGGCACGAGCAGCTCATGGCGCTGCCGCTACGCCTGATGCGGCGTCAATCTCCAGTGTCGCATTCAGTTTAATCGTGGAAGACGAGCTGGGAAAAGATTTGTCGTGCAAACCAACAGAAACCCGCCAGCGATCCGAGAAGAGTGGTCGAGAAGCAGAGCACCCAGCCCGCTGGTCTCCAACAACGCCTAATAAACATGTAATAATAAATAATAAAAAACGGTCAAATTAAGATGCTTTCACATGCGGTTCTAAAAGGCTTTGATAAAAGCGAAGCACTTTTGTCGTCGCACTTTTATCTCGATTTTTAGCTCGGCATCCCTGAACATTTTCTCAGAGTCAGCAGGACCTGCTTAATCTCTCCACGCCCATACCGAGCCTGGACCCGCGTCTGAGATCAGCACCAGTCAAACCAACAGCCCAGACATTCCTCTGCTTCTCCTCCATTTACATTACGTGACATCATTGGCAGGCTTTCCTCTCTATTAAAGAGATAGTTCTCCCAAAAATCATCTCAAACCTATATGACTTTCTTACTTCTGTGTAACACAAAATGACAATATTTATAAGTCTTTATAATAAGTTCATATTTAAAAGCATTATAAAGCTTTTTTGTGAGAAACAGACAAACATTAGTTTTGTTAATTTATGTATAATTTACTGTACAATAAATTAACACATTTGTGTTTTTTGGTCAGAAAGCATACAGCAATAGCATTATTGTTTTGGTACTCTGTATTTAAACATGTAAATGCACATAAGATGTTCTGGAATTAAAGGTAAAATGATTTCTTCTTTCACAACATTAACACATGAAACCGTTATTCTTAAAATGTTTCATAGTGCACTAAAAATCTATTGTTTTCTATTATTCTATTAAATAAGCAATTTTCAAACAAATTTGCTCTTTTTAAGATTTTTTATCAGAAAATCATTGTAGTTTATTGTCATTCACTCAATAATTCCTGCAATGAGGAAAAGAGGTCAAAGTTCACAGTCCACAAATTTAGCTTCAAATAACAGCAACCAGACAGATCCCAGTGTAAGCAAAACTGTGTTGAATATGTGATGTGAATGTACAGAGAAATAAATTAAACTATCTGACCAATCAATATTTATTATGTAATTTCTGTCTGACTATACTAAACTGAAATTTTTCCAACTGTAGTGATGAATTGTTTTAGTCATTAAGTGCCCTTAGTCTGTACCCAGAGAGATAAATACTGGCAGTGTTTTGTGTGTTATGTCATGATACATTCTTAGGTTAGAATTGTGTAGTTGAGTTGTAGGGAGCTCAGAGGGTTGTAAAAGAAACAGCCATTTAGTTGTTCTGTGTGTATGTGTAAGTAGTGTAACTAAAAGCTCTGTAGAGATTCAGGTAAATGTAATTTTGTTCCAGTGGGTCGATCAACTGCTGGACCACAGCCATTATGAGATCAACAGAGAGAGAGAGAGATGTGAAGCCCTAATGGGCAGTCAGCAAAGGACTACTGTATATCATGTCTCTCATTTAGTCAATCAGCAGGTTATTCCCTGTATGTTCAGCCCTCACTATAAATTGTGCTAAATGAACCTAACAGTACTACACTCTTCTTGGTTATATTAATACAGAATGGTTTTTGCTGTTAGTTGAAAGTTCTTTCATACATTTTGCTAAAGCAACACAAATCTTGAACATTTTGTCACAAATTAAAATTAATTTTATGTGACCTAGAGTGGTTAAATGGAGTATAGATTCTTGTTCTGTGATGTGACAGAGAGAATAGCAGTTTGGTTTAATCTGTAATGCCTCAGAAGCGGCTAAAAACCATTTTAAAAACGATTTTATGGTGGGGATATTTAATGGGTGATTCTGTGTCACTAGAGGATCTAACAACCTCATTATGAATTCCAGAAGCTTCACGCTGATTGGCTGCCTTCACTGCCACACGAAAGAATAATTATGTGACGTTGTCACCCGGTGTCTGAACACATGCGGAACAATTTACAGGCCCGAACACGCGATCCAACAGCTATGGCGCAGATTCAGCCTTATATGAGCCGAATCAGAGGTGACACTGAATTAGAGGAAGAGCCTGTTCAGCAGAGGCTGGATTTAAATGTTTCTCAATGGTAAGTTATTTGTAATTTTTGAACACTTTTAACGTTATGTGCCCAAAGTTCTCCCGTCATAATAAAGTTATAACCACTACATCCATTTGGACATTCATTCTTTGAACCCTCATGAATCAAGACTTTATACTAACTATAGTTTAATGTAAATACTGTTAATGAACGGAGGCTTCAGGTTTGAGTGTTAATCTTGGGCTAACGGAGAAATGAAAGCAGAAGTATTTCAAATAGATTTGAGCCACAGTGTAAAGTCAAGGATTAATACAGGTCCTTTTCAGAAAATTAGCATATTGCGATAAAGTTTATTATTTTCTGTAATGTACTGATAAACATGAGACTTTCATATATTTTAGATTCATTACACACAACTGAAGTAGTTCAAGCCTTTTATTGTTTTAATATTGATG
>JBAJNP010012599.1:0-13205 GCA_036877545.1 Yasuhikotakia modesta | reverse complement strand
GCTCACTCACTTCATGGCGGCGAGTCAGACAGGGAAGAGGAAGAGGAATTGTGGGTAAATGGGTTATAAGGGTCTTGTCTAAGAATATATAATATATATCAATAATATATTATTAATAGGGTTAGTATACATATATACTATATATATATCGGTGAAATATAAACAAATATATATACACATATTTGTACGGTCAAATCGTTTTGTCCAATCAAATAGACGATCGGCTGCTTGGCGCTGACACAACCGAGAAACATGGCGGCGCCCGCTTGTCACTCATAGATGTACATCTATGCTTGTCACTGATCGGATTGTGCAAAAGTCCGATTATGAAGGTATGCCAAAAGTAACTGTTTGGTCGAAACTATTGATTAGTTACTCGAAACAATCAAACCATACTATTGATTGTCCGTTCTTTCATTGGCAGAGACACATAATGATGTAACTGTGTGTGCAGATTTAAGTCTGCAGTGTCTACTGTAAATAACGCTGAATATCTCACTGGTTTTAAAAGTCCAATTTAAAGTGTGTTGTTGAGCGAATCTTTAAAGTTGCTGATACGATCCTGGTTTATTAGACGGTCTCCACAGACTGGATTCTGTTTGTCTGTCCAGCGGATACAAAGACCTCATTTGGACTCATTTTGGTTTTACTTTAACACGTACGCAGTGGGGGTGTTCGACTGCAGTGAAACATAACCAGCTGGCTTATGGCTTTGTCTCCTACTTGCAGGTGACTTTATTTGAGTGTCATCCCCAGGGAGAGATTTGTCTTGTGCAGTATGTTGATGCAGATGTATCCTTTTCAAATTAACAATCATGTTTGGATAAGCTAACTTTTTTAAAACAACTTATGTTTAACCGCTTTGCTGATGTTTTGTCCAAATGTCAAATGTGTTGTTCCTTTAATTTTTGTGCTCTGTAGGCAGATGAAAACTTCTACACTTGTGTTTGGACCTTTGACACAACACTAGTCACCCGCCGCTGGTTCTGGCTGGTTCACGCGGCATCATTCGCATCATTAATCACATCACCATGCAGTGTGTCAAAGTGAGTCAACACTCAACATATTTATTTGCTTCGATCCAAAACGCTCTGATTAAAAGTGTGTTATGGTTTCCTAAGAATTGAAGCCATGATCTTACTGTTGCCAGCTACCAAATAAGCTACAGGACAAAGAATCTAATTTGATGAATTTGTCTAACAATGTCATGTGAAGCATATTGTTTTTCCAGTCATATTTTCATGTCATTGTCATTGTCTCACCTGCAGCATTATGTTGGCCATGGAAATGCTATCAATGAACACAAATTTCTCTCGTGATGTCACACTGAAGTCGTGTAAAAATGCAATTGTGTGTTAGAAACCTGGAAAAATGGAAGATGATGCCGACCACATCAAACCAATTGAGTCTAATGTGATGATTCTTGGCTGCTTCGATTACAGCCAGTGTGACATCTGGTATATGCGCTTTTCTATGGAATTCTGGCAAAAGGTATAAAGCAGGGCTGGGCAACCCTGTTCCTGGAGGGCCGGTGCAGAGTTAAGAGGTTGGAGTTAAACTCTGCAGGACACTGGCCCCCCAGGAACAGGGTTGCCCAGCCACAGTATAAAAAGTTTCTTAAAATATGCATAGTGTGATTAATTCTGTGAAGAACACTAGGAATATTGCACGGAAGTGTTTTAATTGCTATAGATGTCAGTAAACGGTGTGTTGTGTAAATTGACTGTTGGGAGCATTTTCACTTCTGCAGATGCTGCCTCTGGGGAAACAGGTTGGGAAACTCTGCATTTGGGACCTGGAGGTTGAGGATCCTTATAAAGCCTAGTAATTACATGTTAAGGTTCTGGTCTGTGGAGAACGCTTATGTACCTACAATCACCAGAAGGTTTATGTTCCCACCTTCTGTTTTCTACTTCAGATGTACAACACTCACTCTTCCGAAATGCACATCAACCGTCGGACAGACGGGTTTCAACAGAGACAGCAGTATTCTCATCGCAGTGTGTGATGATACATCTGTCTGGCACTGGGACAGACTACGTTGATTCAGACTCATCAGTCAATTGTTACCTTTTCTTATGATCACCTCAAGTGTATCCTAATTTTTGTACTGTTTTTGTATTATTATACTTTCTGACCTTAATCAAATCTATTTTTCTATGCTATTTTTTCAGGCACAGTGAACTGTTCATGCAGGTATTAACCTTAACACGGTTATACATAACAACACACATAAAATATCACTTTGACCTGTTGGTCACCACTCCACATGTAAGCATCTCTTCATGAGGCCGTTTTTATTTAAGCTACGCTGAAGTCAAAAGAAATGACAATGCTTAGTTTTGCTTTAAGCCAGCTGCCATTAAAAACCTGATCAGTCCTGATCATTTTTTGTGGTACAGAAGTTTGAAGTTTGTGGTACAGTTTATATTTGAGCGCTTTCACGGTATTTACTATTGTGAAGCCGATACCTAATGACAGTAGGTGGGGTGTCTATAGCAACAGATTTAAATACAATATCACAACACTGAGAAGCCACGAAGCTTTCCATTTATTTGCACTATATATTAGTCACCTAACTAACTAATGCATCAGTAATTTGTAGTTGAATCATGACACGATCTGAAGGGTCTTACTGTCAGACTCTGTCGCGACTGTCCGATGATGGTAAGTGACTGCAGACGATCAGATACTTCACGTCTCTATGGATTTTTATTGTCTTCGTTTCCGGCAGATATTGGTCATATATGGACGGCTGCTTCTTGTTTTATTGAAAGACTGATGTTCGCGAGGAAGGTAATAAATCTTTTATAAACTTTGAGTAGTTTGAATATTTGTAGATATTTTTAAAGAATAAAACAAGACTGAGAGCTCTAATTCACTTCAAATGCGCTTACAGGAAAAAATATACGCACAAAAAACTGAAATGAAAAATACAATTGATTTATAGTGCATGGCATTGCATTTATTCGTATTACAGTTTTGAATTGCAGTTTGCAGAACCGTAACTGCATTTCTCAAAACAACATGTACAAGCCGCAAAACATAAGCAATGACCCAGCAAATGCTTCTGCAGAAAGTCACGTCTTACTGCAAAATTACTGTCATGTTGTCAGTAGCGCATTGTACACAAAGTACGTTCACATGTTAAGGTTTGGATGACAGCGTCTGAGATGCTGAAAGACTGTATACAAACAAAACAAAATATCATCATCATCAATATTACATGAGAGAACGTCCACCTAATTTAATAGTGGCTGTTTGTTTGGCCATGACAATGCAGCACAGAGCCAGTATGTGCTTGTCCAAAGCAACAGGAATTGTACAATGTACAAACAAATGTACAAACATTTGCACGTTTGTCGAAAAGCAATTGCAATTTTTTAAAAACAAGGAGAAATAGCTGATATGACGTTTGCAAAAGATGAAAAGAATAGTTTGAGAAATGCTGGTCTGTTCTGAGAATCGCATGAAAGCAACGGGGAGAACCGGAATGTCTCTGTAGCTTTAATAATAAAGAGGCAAATGTTAAATGTTATGATATTTGAAGTCATGTTTATATTGTGTGCTGTAGGGCGTTTATATCATCGGCCTGGGGACATTTACGTTCTCTGATCTGAACCTCGGGAGGAGACCAATCTTCTTACTGTCAGAAAAACACTGTCACAATTATGGGCTCAAACAGATTAAACATCAAAGTTCAGGTCAGACAGCATTAAGAACCATTGCATAAAACCCTCAAACACCCAGAGGAAACTTGTATTTCATACATTTACTTGCATACGTTGGACTAAACACAATAAACATTTCAGGAATGTTTCTTTTGAAATACAAAACATGTAGAAACTGTAATGTTGTGTAATACTTGTGTAATAGTTTTTCAGGTGTGTAAAGGAAGAGAAAATGCACTTATTGATGATCAGATATGTAAAGCTTGTGGTGTTTCAGCAGATGTTCCTGTGGTTCCTCTGAACTTCTCCGCTCTAAGTGTGCTGAGCTCGTATAAACGTGACACTGTGGAGGGGTGTGTGCGTGAGACACTTTTTCTCCTGCTCCGGGCAGCATCCAAGCGTTGTCCTGCATCTCATATCTTTCCTGGAATCGGTGTTTTGACATTCCAACAAACCCGAGTGAAGATGATGTTCTACAGTGACTTCCTCTTGGCTTTAGATGCCACTGGAAAACTTTCCTCAGCTTTAAGGGGCGTGAGTTAATTACTGAGACATAACGTGTTAATGTGTTTGAGATTAACCAGCCAATGTGCAAATGTGGACTTTAATTAGGACTGCTTTATGAATCGGCAGAGACCAGAATCCAGCTGCTGTCACACATCTGAGAGACAGAACAGAATCTCAAGACCAACGACTGCCAGCGCCGTCATGCTGCTCAGAATATCTGCTGGAGAACCTCCGATAACGGATTTAAAGATGGAACTTTCATCAGCTCAACAGCCACCTGATACAACACATGATAAAGGTCAAGGTTTGTCATTCGCTACATGGGCTACATGTTTGAATCATTCATCGACAAAAATAATTGTAGTTTTTCACAAAGTTACTGAAACAACTATTTAAACATTTCATGAATTAATTGTATCCACAACAGAAATCCAGTATTCAGTGTTGTGTCGTCACACTCCTCCAGCAACCATAAACACTATAAACTTCTCAGATGGATGTCCATTAAACACTAACAGGTGAAGTTAAACTAATTCCATTCACTCAATCTGAAACAAAAACTGCATCATAATTCAATACAATACATAATACAAAAAGCAAACAGTTTTAACAGTTTGTAATGCTAAAAGACTGTCCATGCTCAGGTTAGTTTAGTGCAGCACAGGTGAAATCTGTCTATTTGTCACAAACAAAGAGGTGTGAAGGTCTCTCAGGCAGCAGTAGACAGAATGAACATCCTGACAGAACAGAAACATCTTCCAGATCTGAGTGTGAAGTGTCGTGACCACAGAAGAGCAGGACAGGTAATATTTAAACTCACTGGTGTCTCTTTACATTTAACATTTGTGTCTTCTAAGTTTGTGTGTGTGTGCACGCAGGAGCTCTGTTATGTGTGCATGCAGAGAGCACATCGAAACATTCCTCTATATTTGTCTGATGAGAAGAGAAAAGCTGAGCAAGAACAAGAACGAGTGCTTATGCTCAATGAGCATTACAAAGATCATCAGTATTTCCAAAAAGAAGAGGTGCCTCATATCACGATTTTGCTGCAGAAACATACACAATAAATGAACATTTGCGGGTGGAATGTTTTACATTTTTGATGCCAGGAACTGTTTAAAACATGAACTGACACACACACACAATGTCGTGATCAGTTGTATTTCTGTCACTGACAGATGAACAGAATGAAGATCCGGGCAGACAGTCAGCAGGCTGCCGCACTTAATCTGGCCATTGGAGAAGCTCGGAGACAC
The DNA here is from genome assembly GCA_036877545.1 of Yasuhikotakia modesta. NCBI lineage: Eukaryota > Metazoa > Chordata > Actinopteri > Cypriniformes > Botiidae > Yasuhikotakia > Yasuhikotakia modesta. The sequence goes on along the minus strand of JBAJNP010012599.1, from coordinate 7,771 downwards.
AGGAAGTCTGCAGCATCTGACCAATCAGACGTGAGTCTGTCTCTTTTCAAGTGTTATATGAGGTTTTCAGTAACTGGGCTTGTGTGACACATTGTTTTCAGGGCATATATATCTTTGAGCATCGGCCCTACACTCCAAACCATCAGCTGCAGCAGAGCAACTACATGCAGGACTTAAAGTACGAAACTGCCATCCACAGACAGCTGCAGGAAGAGAAGCAACAAGAACAACGACAGCTGGACAAACTGCATCAGCTGCAGCTGTGTGAAGAGTGAGCATGTGCATTACCTGCGTGTCTTCAGTCTGATTGAAGTTCTGCATGTATCTTACATGTGACGTGTGTGATGTTTGTGTCAGAGTCACTTTACTGCAATCACAAGATCTTCATGACAAACAGGAGATGAGTAGTGTGTGCAGGAGAGCTCTAAATGCACAAGTGAGTCACTGTCTTTATTTTTTAAAAGTTCATTTATAAGAATTTAATATTTTCAAATTATTTGTACTAAATGAATGTTGCATTGAAAAAGATTATAACAGTGAATTACTTACTACTGCTGCAGTTGGAACACAGACGGCCAGAAATTACATCTCCTCATGGTGACCTGCAGCCAGTGTTTGGACTGCTTGACGCTGATCCTGCAGCTTCAGCAGAGCAGAGACACAGAGCACAGAACATCCCAGAAGAGCTGAAGACCACCAGCCTCACCAGAAGAAGACAAGTTCTTTTAAAACGCTTGACAGAGCAGAAGAGAGAACGAGAAATAATGCTGGCAGACCACAAAGAGTGAGTCACAGGAGCCATTGATAAATGCATGTAAATGCAGAATGAAGGAGCGTCTCATAAAATCACTTAACATCTGTGATCTTTCTTCAATAAAACATTTAAGTCAAGTAGCATTACATGCAGAACTGCACCTCAGTGTGTTCACATGAACTGTGGAACTGTGAATCGTTTCATGATTCTTTGCAGAATGTTAGAGAAGCGAATCCTTCACTGTGGAAATGCGCGACACCTGCAGGCCTCTTGTGAGGAAAATTGGCGACACAGTGTCAAAATGAGATGCCAACAAGACCAGGAGGAGCTAAACTTCAGGAGGTATGAGACAAACAAGATGGATAAACAGAATGGCAGACAGTAATGAAAAGATTAAGGTGACATTTAAATGAAGTCAGAGACATTTCTACAAGGGCTCTGAAACCATGATTTGAAACCATGTGTTTGATTATTTCCTATAGGTTGGGCAGTCAAACTCTGACAGATCAACTTACAAAATACGAGCGATGCAGCCAATGTAAACGCAAGACAGACAACTGCGGCAAGACAAACATTTTCAGAGATGCGAATTATGTGTGTGGATCTCGTTTGATGCTTTAGACCAAAACAAAGATTACAGCACAAACTAAAAAAAATTGTAAATGTAAGTAAATCTTTTTAAAAAGGTTTCTAGTCTTGTCTAAGATTGACCTAATTTGAGCTGTAGGTTGATCTCTTTAACACATTAGACTAACGGTTTAATTGTTATTTTAACCCACTACAGGTAATGATTTAATTGTGATTTTAACACACTACAGACTGTAATGATTTAATTGTTATTTTAACACACTACAGACTGTAATGATTTAATTGTGATTTTAACACACTACAGACTGTAATGATTTGATTTTAATTTTAACACATCACACTAATGATTTGTGATTTTAACACACTATAGACTGTAATGATTTAATTGTGATTTTAACACACTACAGACTGTAATGATTTAATTGTGATTTTAACACACTACAAACTGTAATGATTTAATTGTGATTTTAACACACTACAGACTGTAATGATTTAATTGTGATTTTAACACACTACAGACTGTAATGATTTAATTGTGATTTTAACACACTACAGACTGTAATGATTTGATTTTAATTTTAACACATCACACTAATGATTTGTGATTTTAACACACTACAGACTGTAATGATTTAATTGTGATTTTTAACACAAAAATCGGTATGTTTGTTCTTTAAATTAATTATTGCTTCTTAGTAGTGTGTGAGAGAGTTTTTGATAATAGAGTTAAAGAGAAATGGACACCAGATGGGGTTATGAAGTCAAACACAACTCTCTACCCTGCTGTAAAAGAAAATGTATGAAGTGTTATGCTTGACTATAACTGCAACAACTTATCTTTATATTTTACTTATCTATATAGTTTACTGGCTGTGTTTAAAAACAAATTTCTGCATGTGTCACTTTTAAACCCAGATTATAAACAGACAGAATGTCATGTGTTAGCTTAGTTAGTGTTAACTTCCTAAATTACTGTAAGTTACAGTGACAATGTGATGACAGAAAGATTTAGCTCTATTCTTCCAACAGAAAGAATTTGCTACTTACTGTGGCACTTCGAAATAAACTTTAATGTAAAATATTATAACAGTACATGATATAAGTGTTTTATGTATTTTGTGTGTGACTGTATGTCAAGTCAAGAGTATTTTGTAGTGACATAAGGGGCAAACATAAATAATGGCCAGTTGATCACAGCTATATTCACCAAGAACAATACAAACACTGTATATAAGCTATACTGACATGCACACACACCCTATAACACATGCTTGAAAACAAATGTCTTCTCCTTAATGTTCTTCATTACATCACTGGGAGTTTTTCCTAAACATTCCAGCAAATGTAGAGCAGCGATCTCTAACCAGCTGTTACATTTTCCCAGGACACCAGATCAAATTAATATTTCACATGTATTGAGCAAGACTCAGACGTTCTCAGTTTCTCATTCCAGATGTTCTGAACACACAAATGTTTAGTTCATATGTGTTTCTCTAACTGTGAACCTCTAACATTTCTCTACCACAGAGTTATTTAGAGTAACTCTAAATGTGTTACTCTAACTGTGAACCTCCTGCTTGATAACTTTAATCAGCTTCATTAAAATTGGTTGACTTTTTTACTTCTCACAGGCTTAACTGTTTCTAAGATGATAGGGTTAGGCCCATTTCACATTGACATGCTGTTTAAATGAAAACAACGACATGGTCTTCTGCCATCTGCTGCCACAATAAAACCACAGGAGAAACAGTGACTCACAAAGTTCAATAAGGTTGATTATTAATGTTGCCTAAAGCAAAACATGATTTAAAACTTGAATCATCAGTGATCAAACTGTTATTTTGACCCAGATTAAAACATGTAGTCTGATGAACTCAAACTAACCACGATCTTTGAGTTCAGTCAATTCAATTTAGACCATAATGTTAGCTGATGCCAACGGTCTCCCAGTAAGCAAACCAACAGGACGATAGTGGCAAGGATCCAAAACTCCAAAGTTATATAAATAGTTCTAATGTATAAAACAGGACTTCACATCTAATCGCTACAAATGTTCAAGTGCATGCTTAGCTGTTAGCCTACAGTTTCAGACATTCATACATTGTCTATGGTTATCAGAACTGCAAGCGCTGCTGTCAGTTTTCAGTTATTAGATGTGCATGTTGTTAGTCCACAGTTATATTTACAGTTGTACTACAAACATATATTTGTCACTTTAAAGTACTGATGATGAAGATCTTTTATTTCTTAAGGCTTTTCCAGCATCATCATGACATAAACTGCAAATATGACATTCAACCACAATTCAAATATTTTGGCATAAAACAGTAAATATATAGTTGACCAAATCTTGTATTAAAATTTTTTTGGATTATTTAACATTAAAACTATTTGAGTACTTTAAAAAGGAATTCATGACTTTGAACACTTGCACATTTGGCGATTATTGAATTTATAGGTGTAGAACGGAGACGAACAAGACAAAAATTCTATACCTCTTTTCGGTATAGGGTTAGGATTTGTGATCCTTTTACAATATTTAGACCTATTTATAACATATGTGCTTCTAACGCTTTTATTTTGAGAAATGATGCCAATGAAAAACATTTCTGTCATTGCATGTAGAAATGTTGATTATAAATACCAGAAAATGTTTAGATGAATGTGTCTGTGAACATTTAACCAACAAACTGTTGTTTATCTACATTTGAATAATTTCCTCTTAGCCTTTCTATTTCGGATCTTATCAAGGCATTTTTAAAATTAGGCAGATACACAGGCAGTCTTTGATGTAGCATAAAGATTTGTGCAAATCAATCAGAAATACTGTAAATTGGCACTTTGTTTAATAACTGTTCCTCTTAAGAAATTCTGCTAACATCCCAGAATTAAGGTCATGCAACCATCAAATCTCTTCTGTTCTCTCGTCCACGTGAGGAAAAGCAGCACAGCCTCATGTTTCCATGTGAGTGGGTGTTTCATTCAATCGGATAATTCCGGTGGGAGATTTTCTGGAACTAACAGGAACTAACTGATGGATTCCAGTTTATTTCAAAATCATTGGGAGAATTTCAGATGTTTCATATATCTGTTTATTTTTACAGTATCAGCTGAGTATTTTAAACATTTTAAGCAAAAAAAAGGTCTTTTTAGGATCATGACAATTCATTTGATGATTTAGTTGAGCCTAAACGAAAATAAACATATATAAAAAAAACATGTAGCATGTAAATGTAACAGATTCACCAGCCTAAAACCACCACAAAATACCATCAACCACACACAATCCGATCACAGCCAAACATCACACAAAACTCAGTGAAGCTGTGATGATTGTTTCATTTTGACCATCAACGACAACAATCATTTTAGCTTGTTTGTGTGTTGTGCTGTAAACCCTCAAACTAAAGACAGAGAAGGTTTGTCTAAAGCTGAACGTCACCACACTCGGGTTAATCACTAGCAGAGCGTTTCCAGGACAACAGCGCATGAGTGCTGGGTGGGTCCCTTGTTGAAGCGGTCATTCAAGACCCATTTTGAGTGCATTGGCCCATTTAAACATAATGACTTAATTTATGTGAATGAATTTTTACCTGTAATATAATTCGTGCAGTTTTGTGACTACCGCTGTAGGAAAATCATTTTGACAGACTAAAACTGCTTTTAATATAATACATTCTGATAAACTGTACAATACACTAACAGCGATGACATGCTATGTGTAAATCACCCTACAGACCAGCTATTAATCTGAATTAAATGTTAATAATGTCTTAGACTATATCTACTAGTGATGGATTGATACTTGCTTGTGATTAATAAAATAACAACATTATTTTGTTTTTTGTGATTATGAACAGAACATAGATCCACACATCTTTAGCTTTGCTCAAGAACACATCGGTTGCTACCTTCACTGGAATCACACCAATAACATTCTGGTTTGAACATCCTGACTCACTAACCAGTAGACCACAACTGCACTCACACATGAAATGTCTGTTAGTACTCAGCTGTCAAAAACATAATGAGGTAGATTCCGCCTGGCTGGAAAACCTGATCAGAACAGGAACAGTATCTCCTACAGGAAACATTAAAGGTCTCAACATCCTGCTTGTACAGGTTCCTCTTGCTGCAGTCGGCATTTGTCACAATAACTTCTGCAGGCCGTATCTGTGGTGTTTGAGCTTAGGTTATGTTGAGTTTAATGTTAAGTTTCATGTTATGTTGAGTTTAATATTGAGTTCAGCTATATGTTAAATGATGATTTCAGCATCATATTAATTTTAATGTTAAGTTCAGTGTCGTGTGGAGTTCATTGTTGAGTTATGAGTTGAGTTGAGATCGAGTTCAACAACGTTTTGAGTTCAAGTACAGTTTCATGTTGAGTTTAATGGTAAGTAAATGGTAGCCAAAGTTTGTTCAGTTAAACTTAACACTGCTGGATTCTTTCAGGAAGCCGGATACTGTCAACAAGGGAAAAGATTTAAGTGACTCACATGGCCTGCATTAACCTCTCCGTCACACCCAACATTCCCTCAGACAGGGGCACAGGAATGCAAATGTGTGCTCCAAAACAAACTGAGGTTAGGGTAATTGCAATGTATTGTGTCTTTTAATCTGAAGCCTGTACAAACCCAAATGAATCAGTCAGAGAAATAAGAATAACAGGAAGTGAAAGAACATCACTGTGACATCACTGAAGAGAGAAATTGCACTTACCTCCCACTGTTAATGGCTCTGATTCAGTTATTTAGATGTTTAATCAATTCTGTGTTTGATTGTATCAACACCGCTTTCTTTGTTTTCTTTGAAATACTTGTATAATTTGTGATTCTGGTATAATCTGTAATTCAACATCTTTTTTCTTCACACTTTAACAAAATGAAAGAACTATAGAACAATGGGTAACCCTGACTCTATGTGTGCGTGTGACATGTTTTGTTTTTGTCAGATATGGTAGTCATGAACACACACTGCTGTCATGAACACACACTGCAGTCATGAACACACACTGCTGTCATGAACACACACTGCAGTCACGAACACACACTGCTGTCACGAACACACACTACTGTCACGAACACACACTGCAGTCACGAACACACACTGCTGTCACGAACACACACTGCAGTCACGAACACACACTGCTGTCACGAACACACACTGCAGCCATGAACACACACTGCTGTCATGAACACACACTGCTGTCATGAACACACACTGCTGTCACGAACACACACTGCTGTCATGAACACACACTGCAGCCATGAACACACACTGCTGTCATGAACACACACTGCTGTCATGAACACACACTGCAAGTCATGAAACAAAATCAGTCTTCGCTGATATGATGATGTACTTTGCAAAGCCTCTTGGAAACAGTATCATTTATGGACTATGTTTCCCAGAACCATAGCACTTAGAACCTTAAATCTGAAGGTAGATCAGCTTTGTTTTGCTGCCTTTGTTTTATCTTGTGAAGCGAATAGGTTTAATGCATTTAAACGTATTAAATCTACCATTAAACATATATCATACTCATAAAAAATTTTATTGTTTACATTGTAAGCCTATTTTTGGTTTAAATTGGTTTTATAAATTGGTTTATTTGGCACATCTTTTGACTTTTGTATTTATTATTGACTTTGAGTTTTTCAATAAAACATTCTATTTGTGTTTGGTTTGGATTAATATATTGGTCCATTTACAGCTGTTTTCATGGGGTTCTGGGGGCCAATCTTGGGTTGTCATTCCATGTGGTATGTGAGCCAAAACTCAACCGGATCTGGTCAAATTCAGTTTGTTATGTGGTAAGAGATAAGAGAATGTGTCTGTCAGTGGACGCGAGGAGGTCTGTGTGGGTGGCAATGCAGACTTTTAGACTTCATTGCTGTTTGGAGACAGACTGGCCTTTCATGTCATGACAGACTCACCCACCACTGGACTGCTGCTAATGTCACATTCTGAACGATGACACCACAGGAATCTGTGGCAATGCTTGAAGTGTTGCACATTTTATAGTCTAAGCTGTAACAGGGACACAATATGTTGAATGCAACAACTGCAGTCACATTAGACGTTTACAAGTTAAATGCTGATATGTTATTATCTAAATATTTATAAATGTATACAAATATCAGCGACCACTGTCACCAATATAACACACTGAAAATGATGTCGTCTCATTTATACCGCATTTCATTATAAAGAAAATAAAATATATAAATACATATATAAAGAGAATGAAGCAAGATTCCCGCACAGCTCGTTCATGGGCAGCATTTAAAAGTGAAAATAAAGTTTTTGTTCTCCGGTCACGTGATGAAGAGCGTCGATCACAGCAAGAAATGAACAGAAATGATTCCCACCTATTATTCGCGTGGACGAGATGATTCAAGAAGGTCTGGTCCATCTTCTCCACGC
>JBAJNP010012598.1:0-13205 GCA_036877545.1 Yasuhikotakia modesta | reverse complement strand
ACACACACACACACACACACACATGCACACACACAAACCTGCTTACAAACGCATACACACACATGCACACACACACACACAAACCTGCTTACAAACGCATACACACACATGCACACACACACACACAAACCTGCTTACAAACGCATGCACACATTCACACACACTTAATACAAGAAGGTGATGAAATTCCGGTAAAACACATAATTGGGTGATGCAATGGCTGTTAATGAACAAATACCTTATTAGTGTAAAAGTTTCCAAATTTCTACTGGCCTAGTTTGGACATGTCTGTACTTTGAGGAATAACTGTGCCCAATATTCTCTTAACCTCTTCAAAACAAATTTACAAAATAAATTATGAGAAATGTAAGGATTTTAATTCACAGGTGGCTGGATCCTGTTATCAGATTTTCAGACAGGCAGTAATGCAGACACACACTGGAGACCTGCGTATTTCAGCTTTGAAGAGGCAACGCACCAGCTAATAACAGAAACGGATTAGAAATAATCCGAGCCTGAGGGGAAACTGTAACATCCAATTTGACTCCACATTCTGAAACGCCGATGCTGATGTTACCATTTTACATCTCCTAAAAAAGGTATTAACATCATATTCAAAGGCATTTTAAATCACACCACAGGGTAATACAGAATATACACAAAATCATAACATTATCATAGAGCTGCAATCTGAAACTGTTTTTGGATATAATTGAACAAAAGGCAGTTATTTAGCAGGTACATGACAGGTCAGTGATCAACACTATCACCTTATTAACAAAGGTATGTTTATAGTCCTATAGTTTGACTACAATTTAACCTAATTCACATTAACATGTCAAAAAAGTAGCATGTAATATAACCTGCAATTTCACATTTCAACCAGAGGTGGCAACAAAGAGGCAAGAGTTACAAACTGCAGCTTCAAATAATATCAAGGCATTACTACATACGCTTTTGTTTTTATTCAAATAAACAAATCTTTTAGTTGTTTCACTCGATTGTAAATGTTAATTCTTTTCCTAGTTCAATTTCCTGTAAAGTCTGTAATTAATTCTGTACGGATCAATTCAGTCAGAGCAGAAACTCAATCGTGTGTGTGGAGGAATCTCTCTTCCTTGTAGCCCGTGACCCTGAAACAAAGCTTCAGCCCTGATAAAGTTCTGCTTCACTGGTCCTCCACTGAGTCTCCCCATTTTTCAAGCATGAGGGAGGTTCACCCCCCGTTCACTCGTCTCACCTCTGACACCGCCTGTAACCGCCTCACTGAGGAGCCACACACCACAACGGTGAAACCCCAGTGTCTCTACCCTCCGTTTAACAGAAACCCACCAGGACGGCCCCTCACCGCTGACAGATGCACTCTTCCATTACGCTTCTATTGACCGACTCAGTGAAACAGAAACAACATTGACACAGAACAATGAAAGAATCATGAAAGTCAGATCCGAAGCGTCAACACAATGTCTAATTTAAAACATCTTCATCTACAGATTTTTTATCAGATTGTTTGTAGGGTTCTCTGCATTCATGAGGAAAGAGGTGAGACAGTAATGCTATCTTTCAGCTTTAACAAACACCAAACCATTATTTCCTCAGATTATCTTCAGGTAGACGCATCACATAAACTGTGATGTAGAAATTAGAACAACCTTTGAAGTCTGACAGACAGATTTTAAGATGAATGGTTTCTTTCCAGAATCCCTGAAAGAACGTTTCGCTACGTTCGCTAAGTCTCAACCACAGATTTAGTTCTTTGTTTCTACCGAACGCTGTCTGATGTGATTTTTGAGCGTGAATGTGTGTTATTTTACTCAGGGAGGAAAACCTTTTTACAGTCACTGGAGATTTTGTTGGCTGACTGAAACACAGATTAACACACAATGCTGCGATGAGGCCAGACGCTGCTAAGAGATGCTGCTGTTTAGTTGCTCCTAATCCTGTTGAAGCGTGAGGACTTCTGTTATCCGCTGTGGATCAATAGTGGAAAACTAAAGCACTTCCTTCACGCTCCCAGAGTTCCTGTTCTCCCTCATAATGAGTTATCCATCACCTTCTGTTTGAGGAAAACATTCTTCTCCACTTTCCCACAGTATCCATTAACTCACAAACTTTACTACAGATTCAGGTAACTGGCCAGATTCACCCATCATCCATCTCTCTTTCCCTTCCTCTATCCATCCATCTCTCTCTCTCTATATATAAATAAACAGAAAATATTTCTCTCTATCTGTCTCCTCACTCTTCTGCAGGATGTGATAGTATTTAGTAACTAAGAAGTGCAAATAAATGAGATATAATAACATGCTGTCATTACCATTTAAAGTCAGACAAGTGGTTTAGCGGTTTCAAACTTCCCTGTTATATGTTTAATTCATGACACCAGGGTGGCATGTAACTACCCAACCAACACGTGTCCCCACCCCATTTATGCTCTTAATCGTCTCCCATCACATCCTGCAGAACAGAAGATCTCTCAACTGGAACCCTGTCCTCCCATGAAAATGCTAATTGCCATTTAGCCTTTTTGTATCGGGTCTATTAATGTAAATAACTCTGAATGAAGTCATCAGAAGGATAAAAGTCAGCCTTCCTTCATTTTCCTGATCCCTTCGTTCATAATTACCAAACAAAACCGATGATCCATGTCTGGAGACAAAACAAAACGAGCTCAGAACGAAAGCCGTCATAACAACAAAAACAGCTGGGACACTTAACCTCTCTCTTTTATTTTAACAGAAGAATCTAATGCATCTGTCGGTAAAACACACAGACACAACTGTCTGTCTGTCCCCATATGAAAATAACATCTGTGCTTACGGAGACTAATGACCAAACAATGCTTATCTATTCATAGTCTGTGCTGAGCTTGTCGCCGCCTGTGGAGATCCATGTATCATCCCATTATATTATCATAATGCCATAACAATATCAGAGCACGTCTGAGTTAAAAGAGGAATTGTTTGTATCAGAGAAGACTCTGTTTGCAATTTAAGACAATTATGGAATTCATATAAAATTTGCAACGTTGTGTTCTGCCTCAAAATATGTGATCTCTTTGTCTTTAACTTGTCCCTATATATATATATCTGTGACATATTTGTCATTATTGACATGTTTGTCTGCATTCCATCTGTATTCTGTCACTTAAGTATCTGTCATGTTGTGTGTATGTTAGTCTCATCTCTAAATGTGAGGTGATCTCTATAGAATGGCTGCTGGCCACCTGCTACAGCGTGAGACAGCTGTGTAGGGCGCAGGAGGTGGACCTGTCTCTTACATTAACTAGACGATGCTTTGCGTTTGTCCTACGTCTGCTTCATTTTACACCCGCCTCTGTAAAGGCTAATCAATGGCAAAGCAAAGACTGACTGACTTAGATGATCAAGTCAAATACAACAGATATTTGCTAACAAAACCATTTGTTAAAATTTTTGCAGCAAAACTATTTACACAGTCCCTGCTGCTACATTGGGCAGCTAAAACAATGTTTAGTTGTGCTATAGAGCTACAATTCAGCAAATCAACATATGAATTGCTTAGTTATTGTTTTCTCTGCACATTAAGACTCCCACAAGATCAACTAGCAAGATTAGCAACTTCTTTTGAGACGTCTTAATTTTTGAGCAGTTTTGTTCAGAAACAGTGGACAACTGCCAATTTAACTGCCAATAAACTGTATTTATTCAACACAAACCCAATTGTGCATGTTTCAGCCGCCCGACTATTTTAAAACTGTAACGCGAAAGGTCTTGACCGTGGCGTAGATGGACCACAAGCGTTACAGGCCACTTCAAAAATGAAGAGCCATAAACTGTCAAACGCAGCTTCCACCGTTCGGCCAACAGACCCATCAGGAACAAAGAAACTAACATCTCCACATGGTGCAGTACCTCTCCTGCACTGAAGCCCAGAGCACCGAGTTCAGCACAGTTAGACACTGATCAGGTTTACAGATCCTCTCTCACTTCTAATTATCTGAACCAAAGGAAAAACCTTCTGTTGCCGTGCAGGTTTAAATGAACTAATTCTGTTTCCTGAGATGTTTTTTGAAGCCCCTACCTTAAAAATCAATCGACTGACTGATTTGTTATTTTTTTAATGTTTTTTAAAGATTTTTTGGTCAATTCTGCCCAGAGGAAACTAAAGCTGTTCTTTCATGTTTGCGTGGCAATACCAAACCAGACTGAATGAAAATATCTGACACTGGAAATCATGAACTGATTTCATTAAAAAAAAAAACACAATCCCTGAGAAACCGGAATCTGAAAAAAATCTTGAAGATTTTATCTCTCCCCAGAGTTATGAGAATTATGCCCTGAAGCACGTCTAAGATAACGTGTGTGTGTGTGTGTGTGTGTGTATGTGTGTGTGAAATGAAGGCATCCTTCTGAATCAGTTAGTCTCTAGGGAGCTTTGAAAGAGACAGAAACAGAGAGAGAGATTGAGAGCAGGAACGGTGCCAGACACCCTAATGATGAGGATCTGTGTGTATTATCTGGGGATGGGGCCAACGTATATGCCATCCAATTCCCCTCAATAATCTCTCTCTCTCTCTCTCACACACACACACACACACACTCTCCATAGACGTAACAGTTTATATACTATACAAACTCCACCCCTTATTTAATTAATATACATTTAGTATGTTTTAAGACATCTGGACACAGGACACTTCCTGTGTTTACATCATTATATACGTCATTATAGGCATGTGTCCTTTTAAACCACACACACTTTTCATATCCCTCAACACTTCTGTATCTCGTCCCAATGAAGAGTTAATACAGAAAACAGGCTTATACTGTATTTAAAAGGTCACAATCAATCCGTTGTAAAAACAATCTCATATTGAAACAGCAGGACACGCATGTGCTGGTGAACATGCTTCAGACGGTCAGTGAGAAAGGATGAGTAAACAGATCATTTTCACACATCAAACTAGTCTCTCGTTCTGTTAATTACAGCCCTGTGACATCATGCCCCATTACAGACCTTAACTGCGAGCGACCCCAGCGCCAAACAGAAGTGTAGTACACTAACAATCCCCTCCCTGAATACTTCTCTACACACCTACTGTCTGCGACACGGACAAAAACGCCATTATCTGTCTGTGGCATCTACACAAACAACATATGTTCTTATCACACTGATGTCATTAGCACTCGCTTAACAAATGCACACATTATTTTTAAGCGTGTGTGCAACAAAATAAGGAGGAAAGAATGTATGATGTGGATTATGAGAATTATGAAAAATAAAGTTTGGGCGCACGACTAAATGTGCAAAAGTTTCTAGCATGACTCATAAGCTATTTATCTGCAGCGCACAAAATACTTCAGACTGAACTGTACAGTCAACATTCACCATAAAAACTTTTGCCAAAGTCACATACAGGAAAGAACAGTTTGGTACAATGTATTTTTCTGTTCCGCAGAGGTCATGAGTTAAACTCCCAGGGAACACACACACTATAAAATACAGCATTGCTTAAATGCACAGTGTGTTACTTTAGATAAAAGCATCTGGCAAATGATCATAATGTTTATAGGAGAATGCTGAAGTGGCGTCTCTTTAAACATTCATTTTTAGCAGAATGAAATAAACGCCTGTATCAAACACAAACACCAAACATCAAAGCTTCTGAAACATCAGCGACAGGCAATGTGTGACAAACAGGATTTTTGACGTTAAACACAGATGAGCGTTACTGTCAAATCTCTGCTTCCGGCGGCAGGTCTGTGAGGTAACTGGAGAATTAAGACTGGAAATCAGCCTCTTTTACCGACAGCCTGTCAATCAAACATAATTGACAGGAGCCTGACATAGATAAAGACCTCGCATGATGCCCCCAATATGTCTTTGTACCCTCTCTTCTATTATTCAATTTCCAGCAGAGGTTTGAAAAGACTGACGCTTCCTTTGAAGCCTGGAATCCGCTGTTGGGTTGTTAACAAACAGGAAGCATTTACTGCTGTGGCACAAACACACAGAAACACATGCCCGGCCCTTAACAGGAGAAAAGCTTTTAGTTGTGCTTTCACACAGCCTGTGCGATCAAAGAGGAGTCTTTCAGAGCAGCATCTGTGCTGTCATCAGCGGCTAATGCAGAAAAACAGCCACTATTGAACACTGTGAAAAGGGGACGGAATAGCCACTCATTAGGTGCACTAAGAACAACCTCCACACGCTACACAAAGTATGCATCCTTACCGAAGTTATAACAATGTGCATTCTTTTATTCCCTCAAAAAAGGAAGATTGTGTGCTTGTATTATTATTTTTCCAGGATTTATAATATGGTTTATATGGTCAGATGTTACAATGCCTGTGATATGCAATCTGTAACTTTCAGCTGTCTAGCGCCACCTCTGTTTCAAACATGCAATTACAGGTCAACTGAAGCCTAAATTCACAGGAAATTAGACCTGATAGCTCCAATTATAAATTACTATTATAATCTTGTGAAGATAATGAGATCGTATTGAACACTGATCTGTCATATTTTTGCTCAATATTCTGTTTTTTGCTCATTTTTAACCCAAAAAGTCACGATTGGAGCATTAAAAAGAAAATCAATAGGAAAAGGTCACAAAATGCAGGCGCTCATTGAGACAAACAATGGATAGAATAACTGAAGTTGTTGCTATTTGTACAAACTGAGAGGAACAGCGAGTGTTTTCTAAGAAGCCCCCTGCTGGTTTTCATCTACAGACCCCCTGTGATGTGATACAGACATCCTGAAATGATGAGCGATCGCACAACCCCAATAAATTAAATCATCGCTCACTTCAATGACAAACAGTGACACGCAGCTCGCAGGGGCAGTGTGAGAAACACCAGCCGTCTCTCTGCAGATCTGTGTGTGAAGACACAACTAAACAAACAAACTATTTGTTTAAATAAGTTAAAACTATAAGTTACTATTAAAGCTGAAATACTATAATATACAAACTATCCAAGCTAATATAGGGTACAAATTAAAACATTATGATTATAATCCATTGCATTACTTTTGAGTATCAACAATACACTTCATTCTTAATAAAACTTAACAGGAGGAAAATTAGCTTTGAGAAGTTTACTTACAATTTATCTCTCTTAGTATTATCAAATAAAAACAATAAAGTGATTTAAATTCAATCTGAATTTGTTAGCTATGAAGAAAGATATAATCAGATTTTAAATTACACTTCTAGATCAACAGAATATCTGCTCACACACACACACACACACACACACACACACACGCTCATGACATCATTCTTCATACACAGCTCAGGACTAACTGAATCACTTCAGTCACATCACGAACACAACAGCATTAATCTAATAATACATCACTGTGTACAAAAATACTTCAATCAATCCACAATTTCATGCAGGACAGCTAGCAAAACAAAAATCAAGTTCTACACACAAATCTTGGCTTCAGACGCTGAATTTTAAATGACAAAATACCAGATTTGTGCACAAGCCGCTCCAAACAACAGCATAAAGAATAAATTACCCTCAGTTAGATCTGAGACTAATAACATGATGAAACAGAGACAGCAGTTACCTGACACACTTCATACAGAAGTTTGTATTGCTCCTGAGGTTTCTGAAGAGTACAAACTCTGCATCCCATGATGGACAGATCACAGCAACCAGGAGGAGAGCACAAACTCAGCAAGCTCTCTCTCTCTCTCTTTGTTCTTTCACATGTGGCAGCTTTCTTGACCGTACAGTCTTTCCACTGTTCTCTTTATCCTGTAGGATTCACACACTCATCCCGGCGTGCAGCGTTGAGTGTGAGCGTCAGACTCTGTCCCTCAGCGTTTTCCTCTCTCAATCTCCCTCACTGCCTCAGCCGCTTACACCGGGAACACGCTGCTCCTTATGCACGCCCACTCATGCATAGTAGACAAGCAGCTGCTGAATATTCATGAGGGGGCGGTCTCACAATGCTATACAGGGTAAATGGTGACTTTGATGCATATACAGCTGGTGGAGATGAATTCATTACTGTGATGTGTTAAGGCAAAGGCATTATGGCAACAAAAATGACTGTCTTTGAGGTTGAATTATTATGCAAATCTTTGTAATTAGACAAAAACCTTTTGTTAACAGAAGAAAAGCTCTTATGTAATATATAAACTAAAAGCTTTTCTTTCATTTTTAAGCAATTCTGAATTTCTTAAATGCAAAAATAATTGAGCGTTTAGAAATGTATAATCATTAACATGCTCTATAGGTTTGAAAAAGCCACAGTTAAAATCTTTATTTTGGTGACCTCTGCAATGTGCATGTGGACGAATGAATAAACAGGCAACATTTGGGGCCCTATTCTCTACAAATAAGTGACAAACAATCCTACAGTCTAAACGCTTCCCTTCACCTCATGACTGATGCAAAGAGACACGGTGCCCTTGGTTTCCTGCTTATTCACAAGTTGCCCTTTAGGGCACCAGAGTTGACAATAGGCCACGCAGACCTGGTGTCAGATATGCTCACTATTCTGGTACCACTCAGCCAACCAGACGTAAGTGCCAATAAGAGGAACACTGGCCCGAGACGGCCTTCTTTATTCACACGAGGAGGGACTATAATATTCACACACTGATACATACACACAACAACACACAGCGTATCACAATGTGTCATACAACATTCCTATCAGCTCATCTCAGTGTTTTATGCGCCGCTAGTGCCCCACTGTTAGCCAGTGATATTTAACAAAGATGGGATAACATCACATAAAACACAACACGTCTTCACTAACAGCACACAAAAGACACAAAACAACCAAACAAAACCCAAACAAAGCTTAAGAGATCAACGCTTCTGTATTAAAGCTACAATCCGTAACCTCTCCGCTGCCATCGCTACAGCGTCAGAACACAGAACCCCAGCACAACACCAGAACCAGTCATTCCACAGTTCAGTTTTACTAGCCGGGGAAAATAACAGTACAAAATGAAATTCCATCTACATTCCATTCCACATCTTTCTGTCTAAACAAACACGTGTTTTGCGGTACCAAGATATCAGGAAAGCGTGAATGGCTTCCCTCATAACATATGTGGGGTTATCAGATGAGAAAATGTTATTACAGATGTGGGTTAAGCCGCCTCTGCCCAGTTGGAGCTCTCGTCTGATTGGCTGGGAACGTCTGGCCTGGAGGAAACACAGGAAGTCAACTGGCATGGACCATCCTTTCCTAACGGTCTCTGTGACATGAGCTAGAAGGAGAAGCAGCGTGTATCTGTACATGTTTGTGTTGTGGGATTTCCTCGCACCAGATGTTTCCAGATGATGTCTATCAAGCCCAGATTCCATGATTTCCCAGCCTGCAGGGTGAAGCTCCTGAGAGTCATTTCACCTCCACATCACTCAATATCTTTGAAGGAATCATCTCCAGCATCTGTATGCTCCTGACGGTTCTGATGTTATCACAGCCCTCAAAGAACACAAAGAACCTTGAGGGCACCATGTGGAGAAGAGGATAAGGGTCTGGCTCATTAAAGCATAGTGGCATAATTCTGATGTCATTCTTTCATCATCTTTATGTTTTTGTCATTTGATGTCTTTCATCTTTACGTTTTAATATTTTTATATGTCCCTAGAGGACGTGTTCAGTGTGTGTGTGTGTGTTTGGATTAGCCTATGACCTGCCTAAGGCTGAGATGATCGAAGAGATTTACAGACCTCATACGCATCCCACCTGCAACCAGCCGACAACACATCTTATGCATTTAAACTTTACACATACCCCCTAACCACACACACACACACACACACACACACACACACACACACGCTTTATTCTCATTTTCATTCAGTCAAAAAAAGTGAAAATATTAACTATATTATGAATTAATATTATTAAAAATTATTTAAAAAATACTACCCAGATAACATTGTGACATTATGAGTTGTTTTTATCTAACCGTGTCACAACAAACAAACAAACACATTAGAGCGTCGCATTTGTCACGATAACGTAAGTTGCTGTGCCAACGCTATACCTTACCCTCATCCCTGGAGACCTTATTTAGACCTCAGATGAGGGTATGTGGGTCTGCCTACAGTTTGATCTCTATATTCTACAACCCCCCCAAAAAAATGACAAAAAATGGTCATTAGTGCTCGAGGGACTGTTGCCTGATCGTAACAAAAGCAAAAAGATGAGTCTCAGATAATGATGTTTGCAGGGGTGTCACAAAAACCACAAGGGGGTAGAAGACATGACAGAAGGGGGGACGGCGCAACATCCCCCCCACTTTAATTAAGACGACACAGACACCCGGAGAGCCCATGTCCTCCTGCTCTAAGCTCTAATGCAAACATTCATATTCTACGGCTGTTACTGCAGATGTCTCGCTGGGCCCACTGGACCCTGTTTAACAGTTGTCTGTGCTGAACCGCCTCATCGGGGGGCCAGAGATCTCAGATCCCTGTTCACCACACGCTTTGAATTAAACTCTCCAAGGATGCATTCAGAATAGGTAAAGGAGTACAACCAAAATACATTTCTATGTTCTTAAGACAGTTCCACTGAGTTTATTATTCTCTTACCCTATTAAACAACTAGTTTGGTATTTATTTAACTAGTAATTGAGCTCTTAACTCAAACTACAGCATCTCTCCACCGCCTACAGTTCTCAGAAGATACCTGCCATTTAATTGTTCCTGATGAGGGCACATAACAGAACACAGCAGCCTCTGCTGGGGACCAGGTTCAGTCTGGGTTTGGCTGGAGTTAATGGAGTCGTGCCCTGGCATTTCAGTCACACCGCTAGGCTAAATGTCACACTATCAGTCTCTCCATCAGACAGCTTTAACTCTGGCAGGAAGAGAGAGAGAGACCATCACAGAGCAGTACAGTTTAAAGAGCAGAGCACTCCTGAACTGTAGATCATCTCACAAGAGAGTATTTGTGTGCCCACCACTTAAACAGAACATAAGCAGGGACCGAGAGAGAGAGAGAGTACTTGTAAGACAGCATAAAGAAATAGAACGGTTCTTTCTTGTATTAAGTGTTTTTATGAAAGGTTTTGGATGCTCAGAACTTCCCATTTTATCACAATAATGGAAACAGAACAGACAATAAACCTCACACAGTGTTTTCACACCGACACAAGACCTCTCTGGTTGTTCAATGTATCCCAGCAATGTGTTTGTACAAACTTGTTCCTATCTGTAAACACAAAACTCATCCTGCCGTGAAGACTGAAGTTTTATTTCTCTAGGACAAAATGCCACATAAAACTTTTTCTGTTTGCAATCATTCACGAAACACGAGCAGAACAAATCTCCATGTGTTTATCATTTGTAAACTTCTACTGAGATTAATTCAAAGAGACACTCTACGTAAGAATCGTTATACGAATTATTTAGGAAGAAATTCGTTCTGCTCATGTTTCATCATTGAGGCCCGACATGCTGTGTACTGAACCGCTGGAAACACATCTCTTCAAATTATTTCCAGAAAACAGAACAATCCAGAAAATCACAAAAACACAACAAATTAGACGAAACTGCAGTCATAAGACAGGATGACATGTTCAATCTACTCTACTGTAACATACCTCTGTCCCTTGCAGCTAATTTCCATTCATATCAAATTTACATTTCATTCATTTGGCAGATGCTTTTATCCAAAGCGACTTACAGTGAATTCAAGGTCCAATATTTTAAATCAGAACTTGTGCTCCCTGGGATTGAACCCACAACCTTTGTGCTGCTAACGCAATGCTCTACCAGTTGAGCTACAGGAGCACTGTTATTAAATGTGATATTCACTCAAATCACTCTAAAGTTCAAGTCCACAGTATAACAACAAAATAAAGGAGAAAGGACACAATGTGGGCGTTTCCAGGTTTCTGGTTTAGGCTGATGAGAATAAGATGAGATTCCACTGAGAGACAGACAGCATATCAAATTTATCTTCAGAAACTGTCAAGATATCTCACAGCAGCTACGAAATAGCAAACCTGAGAGTATTAAATACCGCCAATCAAGATTCAAGAGCGAGAAAGCCACCAAAGTCCTAAAAAGGGTTCGAGGACTCATGGCAAATGAACAACTGACAGTGAAAAGCTGTCAGGCTCCGAGTTGATCGGATAAAAACGGATTTAGATGTGAATAAATTGGCAGAGGTGATGACAGAGGTGGAGCTTAACTGAGGCGAGTTTATTTTTTATCTGTGACTGGCACATCTAATATGTCTTGGTCCCGGGCTGGACTCCAGCTAGCAGTCGTCCGCCCTCGCCGTACAAAGCGGAATTAACGGCTATAATAAGAGCATTAAAATCAGGGCCTAACCTTTGCCACAATAAAACCTCTCAGTGCAAACCTAAGCCTAATAAAATCATATTTATGGTTCATTATCTAAATGCCATGACATTCCTTTATGAAGCAAACTCCCAGTGCTTGTCAACAGCGCTATTAGACGGGATATTAAAAGATTTCATATTCAGTCTGAGGCTCTTGATACGGTGGGAGAGAGGCTTGGCATTTTCATCACGCTTTCACCAAAGTGCAGCTGTTTCTGTCAGTTTGGATCACACAAACACATAATATAAATGTATATATAATATACAACAAATATACATACATATACATTTAGGCATTTACACTGTAACTTTAAAACCTGGCAGATACTGTACAACCTACAACCTTTATATTTTTGTAGACATACATTTTCTAATGAATATGTGATATAAATATTCATGTGATAAAAGCTGCAACAATTAGCACAATCTCCTTACCTCACGATAATAATAAGGATTTAAAATCTCTGGTCTGATTTCACAGGAAATGTCTGCATAAAATTTGGCTTCATGTCACTTTAACATCTGTAAATAAAAGCATTTCAATTAACCTGCAACTTTAAGGTTTCAAACAGAGGGGGCGACAGAGAGGCAAAGGTGATGGACTGCAGCTTTGATTACATGAAAATAAATTGTATAAACTGACTTGCAAATGAGGATAAACATGAGCAATTTATCATACAGGAGCCATCAAAGTTTAAAAGATCTTCAGACAGCAGGCACAAAAACCTTGTAAATATGTGAACACATAAATAAAAATAACATTAGTACTGCAATCATTTACACCAGCCACAGGATATCTAGGAAATACATTTACTAAAGACTGTTGAGATTACTGCTTAAATGCCTCTTATATTTGACTCTGATTACTGTCTATAGAATTTGA
>JBAJNP010012596.1:0-13207 GCA_036877545.1 Yasuhikotakia modesta | reverse complement strand
AGACAGAAAGACAGGTCAACATGTTTCTACCTGCCTGACAAATTTTGCCAAAGCACTTCTCACACACACACAAAGTGACAGCGTAGGAATTCAGAGAGTCATGCATCAGAGCAGAGAAACTGTTTAACACTTTCAACTGTTAGCAAAAGCAAGTCATCGGTGTAGTGTATGTACAGGATATCAGAAAGTAATGCTGGGGTGTTTTTTGTGGGGTTTTTTGGGCGGCTTGGTGGGGGGGTTCAAACTAAGTTTGAATTTGTCCCCTGGATGCTGGTGAGGATCAGATCAAATTGCAGGAGGTTCTGACCTGCCAAATCCACCAACATCATCCTCTGCCCGCCTACACACACACACACTTCATCTCTGATCCGCCCCCAGCACACACACACACTATCTGGACAGCACTTTGTGCAGCTCACGGCTTTACTGACTGTTTAAGATCATAGGCAGACGGACCGACTGTGTCTCTCCTGTGCATTGGTGATGTTTAACTTCAGCAGCTTGTAACAGGGCGATTAATCCCATCTGAAACCCAGCAGGACAGATCAGACACAGAGACGCTCGCAACAACCGTGAGTTCAACAAAATCTCCCTTCTGTCTGTTACACAGCTGCAGTTTCATCAGTCAGCGACGACTGTTGGTAGAGAGTAACTGGAAACTCTTTTAATGTCTGTATGAAACCCTGATACTCTGTCTCGCTTTCGTTGTTCACTCTTAAATTCCTCTGTAATATTGGATCTGGAATGTTATGTATAAAAACAGGCATTTTGTGCGGACATTCTGGTTAAACAGTCTGTTGGCTTAAAAGAAAGAAGGTATTTAAGACTTGTGCTTTATTGGAGTCAGGTGGTATCAGAGCCCCCCCCCCCCGTTGTTCTGAAACTGTGTCCCATTCTGTGCTATGGGAGACTTGATTATTCTCCATCGGAGCGAAACCGGCCAGAGTCCAGGAATGCTCCTCTCAAACAGACCCTATGAACGCGCTTCAGACGACAGACAGACGACTGACAGACAGACAGACTGACAGACAGACAGACAGACGGGTTCTGATTAAAGACACTTGTGAACTGTACTCGATGTCAGAGACCGAACAAACGCATGACGTTTAAAGGCAACAAGTGAAGATTTCTGTGATCAGACAGACTGATGTTTTCAGGTCATCGGGATGTTTCTGCATGTTCTGCTCGTGTGTCTGCTGACTGCGTGCAGCTGCGCAGCTCCGCACGCTCACATCAACCGCCTCGCGCTCTTTCCCGATAAAAGCGCCTGGTGTGAAGCCAAAAACATCACGCAGATCGTGGGACACGCCGGCTGCGCGCCGCAGTCCATCCAGAACAGGTTCCAGCGCAACATGACAGATTACACGAGGGATTGCCGCAAGCATGTCTGTCTGACCGTGTGCCGTACTGTGTTGCAGGGCTTGTCTGGGTCAGTGTTTCAGCTACAGCGTCCCAAACACTTTCCCACAATCCACAGAGTCTCTGGTCCACTGCGACTCCTGCATGCCTGCGCAGACGCAGTGGGAGGTGGTGAGTGTCACAAACGTTCACATGTAATAATAACGTCGTGCATATTCATATCACCGAAAAATCACAGCACAGAACTGCGCGGGTCTAAAGTTGTGAAGGTTGACCGACTCTTTCTAAGACGATAAACACACAGATGTCTGAATCTGCTTGTTGTGCGTGAAGCTTCAGTGTATTTACAGTGTTTACAGCTGACTGCTAAACTGCCCCCTAGTGTTGGAGTTTGTTTCGCTTTGACTGGCAAAAGACGGAGAACATTTGACCAGCAGCGACCTCACAGGCCGGACGCGAGAAACAGTGCGCGTGCGCGTGCGCGGGTGCGCGCGTGGTGAGATGTGTGCTTGCGCTTGTTCTCGCCCCGAGATGCGAGAGTTGTTTTATTGACACTAACTTAATATAGTGACGCACACGAAATGTTCAGTTGACATGAAAAGCGTTTGCTGCATTTAGACCCAAACATCACATGTTGTTTGTAATTTTGTGAGTGAATGTTAACTGACTCACAGCGATGCGACCTCTGCTCCTGATTACAGCCTTTTACACAATCTGCTCTTAATCCGAAGCAGCTCACATTTGGTAAATAAAACTGATTTGTGTTGTGCTGAGAAAGACGAGCAGTAATGTGACGGTAACCTGATCTGACCTGCAGGGTTAAACCTCACTGTAGAAAAACATTATACTAACTTCATACACTACAGCTGACACAGTGTGTTTCTGTGTGTGTGTGTGTTTCTGTGTGTGTGTGTGTGTTTCTGTGTGTGTCTGTTTCTGTGTGTGTGTGTGTGTGTTTCTGTGTGTGTGTGTTTCTGTGTGTGTGTGTGTTTCTGTGTGTGTCTGTTTCTGTGTGTGTGTGTGTTTCTGTGTGTGTGTATTTCTGTGTGTGTGTGTGTGTTTCTGTGTGTGTGTGTTTCTGTGTGTGTGTTTCTGTGTGTGGTGTGTGTGTGCAGGTAACTCTGGACTGCTCCAGCAGCGATGGAACTCCTCGTGTGGATAAGTTAGTGGAACACATACTTCACTGCAGCTGTCAGTCGTGCAGTAAGGAGAGTGGCCACGATGGCCTGCTGCAGCTGTACCCGTCAGAGGGGGCGCCAGAGAGCCCATCACTCTCAGAGGCACAGACACACGTTCACACACGCTCAGATACTCTTCATTCAGACACGCACACATCAGAGGCAGGATAATGCACACACACACACACACACACATCTCATACTTCACCCTGTCTGCCTGTTTCTGTCTATCGGTCTGTCTGTGTTGAATTAAAGTGCTTTCCTTGTTGAGCTGAGCTCGTGAGAAACGTTATCACACTAGCAGTAAAACATCTTGTCCACGCTGCAGCTTCTAGCTCACTTTTAGCTCAACTGTTTTTAGATGAGCTGATAAAACAGAGTGTTTTGGCTTGTCACAAAGCTTCAATTTTGTTGTTTAAAGGAGATTCAAACAACTAAAATCTTTCATTTTGCGGAAAAATGTACACACACACACACACTCACTCTCTGCTCTATGTTACGTGACAAACACATAAAGACCAATTTATTTCTCAAGCACAAACAGAAATATTGTGATTATATATATATATATATATATGTTGTTGTCACAAAGCATTTATTTTTCTCTGTCATACACTATGACTTTGTAATTTCTGTAAATTGTTTAATCACAATAAAAGGTTACAATCAGCCTGATGCCTGAATATTCATTATTTCATCTAACCCAAATAATATGTAGTCATTGTCACTCATTTTACCAGATGTATTGTTAACATTATATATTTATATGGGTGTTTCAGACACTGTTACATATTTAATTTTATTTCTAGGACTTTACCATTTATAATTCTTGTTCTTTTTAAATTCTAGTATAAGTAAAATATTCAGTACAATTTCTCTCCACGTGTTTTGTTATTCTCACATTAATGAAAGCCTTATATTAAAATTGAAAGACGTGTAATTCTGTTGGGGAAACTGCCTCCATTAAAACTGTGTACAGTCACAGCCCAAATATTTCTGAGGTGAGAGTCAACATTATTCTGAGAGGCCATGAAAACACATCAAACGTCTCTTCTAAAAAACACTTAACATTTCACATTTACTTGACCTTTTAACTGACGTGAATGTCAAATAATGCAATAACGTGTTTCAAGAAATAAACGTAAACTATTTTGTGTCGATTAAATCTTACAGTTACACTTCAGACACAGATATTACAGCCGCACAGAAGAATGCAGGCGTTTTACTGAGCGGATTACATCCACCGCGACGTAAAGTGTGACAGGCTGTCGTAAAACTCTGGCGTGAGTGTTTCTGATTGGATGACGTCTCCGCGTCATCGCTTTCCGTCAACGGCGGGTTCGTCTCTGCTTCCGGCGCTACGTCACCCGCAAGGGTCACGTGACCGGGGCGATCCGCGCTGGCTGCGTTGAAGACGTTGCGATTAAAAGAAAGTTGTAGGGAGTTGTTTTGACAAACCTCCGTTTACTTCATAAGACTGTAGTGCGCGTAGGTTTATACCCAGCGCTGTTTGAGAAAACTGGACACGCAAACTAGCAGGTGGCGCCCTTAAGATAGTTATTGACTCTGCACGAAGCACGTCACACCTCATATGGTCAGACAGACAACGTGCTTCCATATGCATTCAGATCCATATTAGTGTGTGTGTGTGTGTGTGTGTGTGTTTTACCTGGGCAAGCTACTGTACTCCATCTTTAGGGTCTCCATCTGTCTGGCAGCTGTCTCTGAGGTTCAGATGTCACGGTTTGCGTTGTGTGGAGCTCTAAAGCTTCTGGGTTCGTATGGGTGTGATGCATGTATATTCATATATGTTTGTGTTTTTAAACGCTTTGTTTCTCTTTCAGTGTTTGCTGATGAATCTCTGGCCAGTCGCACATGTTCTCTGTCACAACATGGGCTCTGTGACGTAAGATCGGCCACAGGTGACGTAATCACTGAACGAGCTCAGATTCTGTCCGATGCTGTATGTGAGCGTTAATGCTTTTGTTCACTTATATTTATGATTGGGCTGCCAAACCGAAATTGAATTAAAAATGTAAACTGCTATATTTATTTCTAAGATGATTACTGAACATCAATTAAACATATAGCATATTATAATATAAACATATTGGGTCACGTGACAACCCGGTGTACCGCTGTTTCACATACTATTGAAAGTTTACCGCACACAGTATGTAGTATGCAGCATAACATGCTAGTATATGTGTTTGTTTCATAGGAGGAAGTGTGTAAGTGGTAGTGATGAAAAGATAAAATGCTCCCTGCATCCAATCACCCCATAACGCAGGTAATACCCACAAATAATTATGGTAACAAGGTTAATACATCACTAGGAACACAAATACACAATCACAGTAATGTATGTGAATGAAATATAGAGGAAATAAAATGCAAAAAGCGGTTATAAATGAGAAGGTTCTGGAGGTTTGTCTGTGTGGACTGTGTGTGTTTACTAATGACTCAGGCTGCTAACTAGTCTGGGATTAATTGGTCTAGAGGGGTTAATGAATCCCTGGTGTGTGAAGATGCATGATCAGCCCAAACATTCAGCTCTCTGGTGGAATCTCCTGCTTTTTTCAGGTATCTGTCAGTAGATCTCGCACAGGTGGGTGAGTTTGATGTTTTATCTTATATAAAAGTTGTTTTCATGCAACCATACTGCATGCTATTTCTGAAGTATATACTGTAGTGCCAAAGGACAAAGATTTTTTGGGGGAAAAAGTAAAAAAGTGATTTACTGTTTCAACAGGAAACACAGCAATAAGTGGATGACTTCAAGACGGCTCATAAGAACTTCTAAACCTCTATGAATTGATAATTAATGCCTACATGCTAAATACTGTTTCACATACTTTTATTAGCAGCATGTTATGTATCTCTCAGGAGGAAACATTCGAGCCACAGTAAGGATAAAACATTCTCACCGCTTCCTCCCCAAACAACTCTCCAGAGTCACACTCACTGGAGTGGTCTGCCAAGACATCACTTCACCTGTTATTAATCTCACTGTCAGCTAAATCCATCAATGCACTGAAATACAGCCTGAACGTCTTCATAACCAAATATTTGCTTTTTAATCAATGTCAAAACAAGCTGTTGGAAAATCAGGTGCCCCCAAATCGTTTGTGAGCTGAGGAGAGTTCCAAACATGCATTCTCATGAATTTGGCTGCTAACTAGTCAGTGATTAATTAGCCTGGTGGGGTTAATTTGTCCGGGTGTGAAAATGCTTGTTCAGCTCTTTTATCCTAATCCATCTAGCTCTCTGGTGGAATCTCACCGGCCTTTCACGCCATCTTCTCCTATTACAGGAGAATTACAGGATGGATGTTCTATGTTTAAATTATTTGGTAACCATGGTGATTCAGGGGGTTTGAGATCACTGAGGCGTCACAGAGAACATTGGGAGGAAAGCTTCATAAGTGATTAGCATCGGAAAGAGTTTAAACACTTGATTGATCAGTTATCAGGTGGAACATGACCACTCAAGGAAAAGCCGTGAGCGCTGCTCAGCGCGTGGCTTCATCTCCCCTCTACATCACCATCTACATCGCGCTGGTGCTGCTGGGCAATGTGGGTAATGCCACGGTTATCGGCGTGGTCGGGGAAAGCATTTTGCGGGATCCAGGAGTTGTCCGCAGCTCTGATGTCATTCTGGTCAACATGGCTTTCTCCAACCTAATGGTCTCATTAGCGAGAAACTCTCTTTTGGTGGTCTCGGATCTCGGAATAGAGGTATGGTCAAATTAACAAATAGATGGATTAAATCATGGTACAAATAGCCACAGACATAGTCAACCAAACATATCAATGAGTGTATTGTTTTGCCTGAAAAGCCAAACTGAATCAAAGGTTCTAAGGTGAGAAAAGTAAGAATGTAATGTTAAAATTGTAGGTAATGATCTGTGTGGCTTTTTTTTGGGCCCATTTTAGGGTTTGACTGGAAGATCTCAAAAGTCTGATTCTAGCAAGGTCCGATCGAAGCAATGAAATGTTCTCAGAAAATAAATTTGGTAATGGACTGGATGCAACAGGTATAATGTTTAATTTTAAAGAAGCATGTCAACCAGGGGGTCAGACGATACTTGGGGATTTTGACTGACATTTCAGTGTTTGGACATTGTGTGCGACACAGAAGGAATTGATGTAAAGGGTGTTTATTTTGTTCACAATCATCAGCTAGATGTCTCTGTCCAGACGAGTCCAGTTCATGAGTTCATAAGATCTTCATCAGGGTTTCAGGATATTAACTTGACAAATGTCTTATCCAACATGTCAAAACACTGAGATCCTATTATGAACTCGGACGTCTTACATTTCGTTAGTTTTATAACTTACTTAACTTACTTACTGTCATGTTTTTATTGTTTCTCCTCACAGATTTTTCTCAATAAAGACTGGTGTCGTTTAATGATGGGCATTTGGGTTTGGTTGCGCTCTGCAAATGTTTGGTCAACGTTCTTTCTCAGTGCATTTCATTTTCAAACACTGCGACGAGTTGCCCCACCTGTCATCAACCTTCATGGGCCCCGGAAGCTTCCAAAGTCTCTCATACTCGGGTTCTTCCTCATATGGAGTCTCAATCTGATCTACTCTATCCCAGCGTTTAGATACTCTAAAAATGGAGACGAGAACTCCACTGAGGTCGGTCCATTACAAGCTTTAAACCAAACTAAAACCCTTGTCATCTTCATTTAACCTTTTGACTTATCTTTCCAGACGTTGATGTTGGTGAGCAGCACAACTCGCCCGTTGCTGGGTTGCGTTTGGAACTTTCCGACAACCTACAGCGGTCTGGCCTTTGCCACCTCCTCTATGGTGATTCATGAAACAATTCCCATCTTCCTGATGAGCATCACTAATGTGGGTTCACTGCTGATGCTGTATTCCCATGGACACACACGTACATCCAATCAGAAGAGTCAGGATGCACCGGTCACCAGCCGAATCCCTGCGGAGAGACGGGCAGCTAAGGTGAGATGTTCCTTCACAATGTTCCTGACAAACAAACAAATCTTTATCTTGTGCTAAAAAACTGTCTGGCTGGTCACCAGTGCATGTTTGTGGGACAATTGCACTTGTTTATTTGCTCTATGCTAGTCTAGGGAAAATGGCACAACGCTTGTAGGACTGTTGGTTTTTCTGGTGATCTACTGTTTCTATTGTTCCCTCATTTGTAAGTCGCTTTGGATAAAAGTGTCTGCTAAATGCATAAATGTAAGTTGTTGGTGTAAGTACTGTAGACCAGTAGTCTTCAACAGGGTTCACAGAGCTGAGTTTAGCTCCAACCTTACTGAGGCACCTGAGCCATATAGCAGTCAAAGATCTTGTGTAGATGCATTAAGGCACGATTGTTGGAGGTCTGTGGATCTCTAGTAAAAATGGATTGGAGTTTTGTTTTTCAGACAACTAACAACAACTTCTCTGTGTGTTTGTTCAGGTGATCCTGGCTTTAAATATTCTCTTTATATCATCTTGGGGTACTAGCATTATTTCTGTCAACTATTTTAACTACTACCGTGGATCTTCAGCGGAGTTCCTGCTTATCGTCGCCCGCATTGCAAACATTACTTTTATTGCAATGTCACCCATCGTGCTTGCTGTGGGACACAGGAGACTCCGAGCCTTCATAAAGTCAGTTCTGTCTCACATACTCTGACTGTCTCTTTCTGAACAGACAGCCTTTGAGACCAGGAATTTGGGCTAAAGTGAGTTTCTGTGAATAACATATTAGGGTTTGTTTTTATTTTGTTTTAATTTTACATTTACTGAATCGCTCAACAGTGAAGGTAAAACAACACAGAGTTAGTAAGTTTCATGAATTCTTAACCAGTTCCTTGATTTGGAGGTTGCAAACAGGATGCAGAATTTGACGTTTACATTGGGACACTGGTTCTGGGAACATGGCATCAAATTAACATAGGTGTGTTTATCATGTCTGACAAGGTTTTGATGCTGTATTTGCAGCTGGCGAATATTGATTTTTTTTTTTCTATGGTTGACATTAAACTCATGGTGATAATCTATTCAGACTCATTTCTTTGGATGTTAGACAATTCAGGTAAAGGTGATTTCTATAGGTGAAGTGTGTGCGTGTGCGCGTGTGCGTGCCATTTACTTAGTCATATATTGGTGACATTGAGTAAAACCTCACTTGTAGGATGTCCTTAATAGTACTCATTAATTGTACAAATGCAGAACAGTTTCTGTCCAGGTTAGGCTTAGATTATAGGGTATACTAACCGTGTATGAAAGCAACAGATGTCTGTAGAATGTCCCATTTAGATAAGCAAACATGTAAGAGTCCCAGGAGTATTGATTTGTCTGCTGGCACCCAGCAACAATAATGCTTTAATTATTACTACAGGCTTAATAGATTAATATGTAAATGATGTAACAATGTAATCTTTTACAAATGTTTAGTCATAATTTCTGCCAGTGAAGAACATCGGTTCATTGCACTGAGACACAGGACCCTGTCTTGAATAATAACATCTCAGAGTTGGTTTGGGCCTTTAACATAAGATTGTCTGTGGGATTGTGGTGGTTTGCTAATGAATAAGCCTCCTAACGAGTCTGGGGGGGTTAATTAAAACCCTAAGATGTAAAAATGCATGT
This sequence comes from Yasuhikotakia modesta, assembly GCA_036877545.1. Classification (NCBI taxonomy): domain Eukaryota; kingdom Metazoa; phylum Chordata; class Actinopteri; order Cypriniformes; family Botiidae; genus Yasuhikotakia; species Yasuhikotakia modesta. Next base: position 4,050 of record JBAJNP010012596.1, on the reverse strand, counting down.
TCAGCTCATGTATCTCCACCTCTAGATCTCTGGTGGAATCCTCTGCTTCTTGAAAGCTGGACCAGGATGGAGTGGATGATGTTTGATGTTCATCATCATTTGGTAACCGTGGTGATAAAGGGGGACTGAAATTGGTTGGTGGGTTGGTGGTGCTGGGATAGAAAAATCACAACATCACTGAGACTGTTCCAGGAGGAGCTTCATTAGTGGTTAAAGTCTGAAGCTGTTTGCATACTCGGATTGATCAGTTTTTAGGTGAACTATGGCTACTCAAAGAACACCCATCAGCATCACTCAGCGTATGACTTCATCTCCCCTCTACATCATCATCTACATCATACTGGTGCTGCTGGGCAATGTGGGTAATGCCACGGTCATCGGCGTGGTCGGGGAAAGCATTCTGCGGGATCCCAGAGTGGTCCGCAGCTCTGATGTCATTCTGGTCAACATGGCTTTCTCCAATCTGATGGTGTCGTTGGTGAGAAATACTGTTGTGATGGTGTCTGACCTTGGAGTGGAGGTACGGTGGAATGAAATTAATGAGTGGATGGATTACTATGATGTTGGATTATTAGTTGTTGTTGACACAAAAATAAGGACTACTAACTAATTCATTAAACAATAGCCAACATAATCGTAGTACTGCAGTGCTGTACTAATCTTGCAGAAACCAGAGCACTGTAGTATAACTGTAAAAAAATGAGAAGGTTTCTTTAAAGCGGTTCATTGGCAGTGATTGGAGTGTGTGGCTCATTTTCTCCTGCTTTAATCATGTGATTTGTAAAAGCTACACTGTGATTGTTCTGTATACACGTTCATCTTGATAAGAACAGGTCTCTCCTAACAGGTTTTCCTCAACAGAGACTGGTGTCATTTTATGATGGGCATCTGGGTTTGGTTTCGCTCTGCAAACGTTTGGTCAACGTTCTTCCTCAGCGCATTTCATTTTCAAACACTACGGCGAGTTGCTCCACCTGTCATCAAACTGCACAGCCCCCGTGGACCCCCACCATCCCTTGTACTGGGCTTCTGCTTCATCTGGAGTCTCAATCTCATCTATGCCATTCCAGCATTCATATTCTCCAAAAATGGAGACGAGAACTCCACAGAGGTCAGTCAGTCTGCTGACCTGTCAGTCTGCTTTGATTATTCTCTTGGCTGACCTTTTAAGTGTTTCTCAAAAAATAGGTGCTTTCTGTTGAGTGTCTGAAGTGAAAACAAATGTAGTCTATTAGCACTCTATGGACAGCTTCTGTGATTTAATGGAAGTTTGTACCACGCAAGGTTTACACCAGGGCCTAAACAGGTGTTTTATCCTCAGCTGTCTTAGCTTGTTCTTTTAACTTAAAAAAAAAAAAAAAGAGGCAACAGCTCCAATCCTCTCAGACTTTGTAACCACACCACTTACACATTGAATGCTATGCTGTATCCATGTTTAGCCACTAGCTCCCCTAAGTAATTATAGGAGAACTGGAAATCTTTCCAAGCCTCTGACACCACCCCCAGTTATGTTTTGGGGACCCGAATCTCCCTAATCAGAAACCTCACTCTAGTGATCCCTCGTCTCTACATCGCTCTCTCCTCAGCACTAGTAAAGAAAGAAAACCTCTTCTGTCCCCTTCTGTCACTCATTGTTCATCTTCTGGTACTTTTGCACCTTGTTACAACTCTCATCCCTTTTTTCTTTGCTCATGATTTTGGCACACTGACTGTGGCATAATTGCCTTCCCTTCCAGATTCAATTTTAGCAAAGCCCCCCTTAGGCTCTGTTCACCCTCAACAAGAACAGCCCTTGTTAAGACATCGTCATGCAGATCAATAGACAATTTAACCTTTTACTTAAACTTATTAACTCGCATCAAACTCTAACTCTATCAAACCCTCACCCTAACTCATCCAGGGCTTTACTAGCACAATCTAGACTCGCCTCTTTCTGCAAAATTAATTTATAAAGTGTTGTTTTTTTAACTAATTGTTTTGTTGCATGTTAAATGGTTGCACTAGTACTCCATCATTTTGTTAAATTCTAGAGACCAAATTTAGTTTTTCTCATTTTACCTGTAACCTCTGTCCAGACATTGATGTTGGTGAGCAGCACGACTCGGCCATTGATGGGATGCATCTGGGACTTTCCTTCACCCTACAGTGGTCTGGCCTTCGCCACCTCCTCCATGGTAATGCACGAGACGATCCCCATCTTCCTGATGAACTTCACCAACCTGGGATCCCTGCTTACACTGTTTGCACACAGTCGCACACGAACTTCTGACAAGACTCCGGACACACCAATTGCCGGCCGAATCCCTGCAGAGAGACGGGCGGCTAAGGTGAGCATGGCCTTCGAATTAAACCATGTTTAAAGAGTAAAAGTTAAGGTTAGGTGAGGATCGTTTGGTTCAGTAAGTAGAAGCTAAAGTACTAGTCAGGTTTAGCCCACAGTACTACAACTACAACAACAACTTCTCTGTGTGTTTGATCAGGTGATTCTGGCTCTGAATATTCTATTTATATCATCTTGGGGTACCAACGTGATCTCTGTCAACTACTTTAACTACAACCGTGGATCTTCAACTGAGTTCCTGCTTATTGTTGCTCGCTTTGCTAATATGAGCTTCATCGCGCTGTCACCCATCATCCTCACTGTGGGACACAGGAGACTCAGAGCATTTATAAAATCAATCCTGTCTCGCATTCTCTGGATGGAGAGACTTCATGCATAGTGATCCTCTGCTGTGTGCTCACAACAACATTAAACCACAAACACATCCTGATAAAAATACATTATACAGTTGAAAAAATTGTGCATATCTTAATATTAATGAACTTTGTGTTCATGTATGTACATCAATTTCTGTCATAAACTTCTGTGTACAGTGTGATTGTGTGTGTCGTTGAATAAACAGTCAGTGGAACGTGAGTGATTTATGTTTCAATAACAAACAGAAGACACATTTACAGGGTGAATTTAAGCAATGTATGGAGTGAAATGCTTGTAAAAATGTGTAAACATCCTTACAATAAAATTATATATGACTTAAAGTTTCGTTTTATCCAATGTGTAGGGAAAAGAACTATGCTTAAATGATATTATATGTTGCCTTTGATTTACATTATATACTTTTACATTTATTCATTTAGCAGATCTTTTTATCCAAAGAACCTCAGAGCATTGAGGAGGAGTCGGTGTCTGTAAAGGGCTGTGTTCAGCCTCTTGAAGGTTGTGATAGAGTGGACGTCTCAGAGATTTATAGTGAGGTAGTTTAAAACATGAAAATTATTACATCAATTCCAAAACGAACTCGAACTCATAAACGCATAAAATCAAAATACGTTACAGTCATGTGAATTATTGTCTTATATTTGCTAAATATAAATATAACATGGCCAAAATAAGATTTGCTTGCGTTCTCTAAGATATGTTTACATCTGATTAAGTTTGACATTCTAATATGCTGTGAAAACAAATCAAAAGAAATGAGGTTATGCACAAGACTAGAAAAATGAATAAAACTAAAATGGTAAACATTAAAAAAATGATGCAACTCATCTACAGTATCATATTTACAGTTAAGGCATGTTTATAAATCACTGGTTTACACAATTAAAATGCACCATCAATGTTACTTAAATACAAGGCTCTGTAATAAGTAAGGGCACTGTTGGGTTTCCTCTCACCACACAGATGACCAGAATGTTTCCAGAGAAGAGCAGTAGGTCATCAGAACTTCAGACATCTCCACACTCTCTCTCTCTCTATCACGTGTGCAGGCTGTGGCTTTAAACTCATGTATGTAAACGCTATATAAACTCAAACTGAACGCTTCAGTGCGGTTTCAGGCCTGATTTAATTCAAGCATCAGTCTCTCAGCAACCACTGAGGCCGCTGGGATTTCATCGATATTTAAATTAAAATTCCTGTGGCCTCAGTGCAAATTGGTTTAAACAATATTTGTGATTGTGTAAAAGTTAGTCTGTAGTTAGTTTGCTTTATTATAGTAATGTAGTAAAGTAGTTAATCAGTCAGAGTGTGTGTGTGTGTGTGTGTATGTG
>JBAJNP010012595.1:0-13207 GCA_036877545.1 Yasuhikotakia modesta | reverse complement strand
TTTTACAGTTACTGTTATAACAGCACAGTTTGAAAACATACACATTAAAATGTATAATCTAAAAACTGAAAACCCATTTTACTTCTGTACTTTATAGTAAAGCACAATATTCAATGAGACATGTACAAATTAGAAATCGATGGCTCAAATTATTATTTTAAGGTTTTTAACAAGGTGTAGGGAGTAAAGATTATATTCACCCTCTCCATGAATTTTAATTCTTCTTTTTGAAATCATGGTCAAATAAATATGAAAAAAAAATATTAAATACCTACAATAACCTACAACTACAATATAAATATGGACATTATGTCACAGTGACATTACATCACTAGGCACAAAAAGTTATTTAATTTTGATTAAACTTTAATTAAACAAAAGACTTTTCTTTGGAAAAATATAAATAATTGATAAATAATGCACAACATGGCTAATAACATGTAAATACTACTTGAATAAAACAACAATAAAGCAGAGTCTTATCACACAACCCATGCAGCGCTGGTGTTGTGATGTAGCTATAATTTCATCTGAGAGTTAAAACAGGGTTGTTTCAGTAAACACTTAACAGCATCATCCATCTGGCCATTTGAGTTTTAGCTACTTTTGTCGAATGATTTTGCACTGATGCCAAAAACATGTAGAGACCATTAAAACCATCTGAGGTGCTGTTAAGATCAGACCAGTAAAAAGCATGGTTGCAGTGTTTTCAAATAGTTTATACATTTCTTATGACCTTGAGGTGCTAGCTTTATAGCTAATACCTCATGAGTTATTTTTGAGTAAGTGTTATTTGTGTTTGGAATGTGCTCAGAAAATTCTATTAAAAAAGAATTTTATTAAAAAACCTCCAAAATCATTTTCTTTGTCACTTACAAGTATCTTAGTAGTGTAGGCGCTGTTAAGGGATATAGCATTGACCAGTGTATCCAGACTTTTGGGTGGGATGGATCCGGGATCTGGTATCTCTTTGTGATGAACATCTGCCACATAGCACTGCACTGCTGTCATTCGATTTGTGGTCAATGTTCCAGTTTTGTCTGAGCAGATAGCTGTGGCATTTCCCATGGTCTCGCAAGCATCTAGATGACGTACCAAGTTGTTGTCTTTCATCATTTTCTATTTGTGTAAAATGAAATTCAAGTTACAATACAAGTTTTATAAAGCAATTGTTGAACATTTGACTGTGGATGCATTTCGAATCATATTGTGCTGTCTTTTGGCTACATGCATACATGCATTTGTCCAGTAATCAAAATTGACCTCCAAAGGGGACCTACCAAAAGGTGTATCTTGGAACATAATATGCTACCTACAATTTGAGTGTTGAGTATTCCAGTATTTAAAAAAAATCCTAGTTTCATGGGTAGTTCATTAGTTTTTAAGATTTAAACCCATAATGCCAAGATGTGAAACTGGGTTGAAATTTAAAAGTTTTCATTTCAGCATTTTCATTTTATTCAGACTATAGGGCCTAAACTGCTAAACTATAGGGTCTCATCAGTGTGGATACCAAGGTCAAAAACCTCTTTCACATTAAGGCAGGTTAGATAATATCATAAAGTGACATGTTTTTGTCAGCTATGGTTACCCATAGGTAGCAGCAGTGCCCATTATGGGTTAGGTGCCTTGTTTAAGGGCATTTCAGTTGCTACCTGCCAATGCTTGAATCGAACCAGCAACCTACTGACTAAAACCCTGACTCCTTAACCAGTAGACCACACCTTGGCTGACAGTGTCTTCCCCCTAGTTGGTTAAGTGTCTTCCCTTTTGTTAGCAAGTAAAATTGGGGATCTTATGCTTCTAAAGATTCTCTACCCTACCTTACACTAAACAAACTGAAACTGGCTCTAGTTAGAAAGCACACTTAAAGTGTACCTTGACAGAGTAGGCGAGAGAGATGGTAACAGCAAGTGGAAGGCCTTCAGGTACAGCCACCACTAAGACTGTCACACCGATGATGAAGAATTTGACGAAATACTGAATGTAGATTGGAGTGCACTCTGGCAGCCACTGCCTCTTCTGAAGGACAAAATTATCAATAGCAAAGTAGAGCACCAAAATGATGACTGTGATAGCAGACATCACCAAACCTGAGGACCAGAACACAGTAAATATAACATTAGTACACCTCTTTTTATTGTAACATCAATGAATACCTACAATACCAGTATCTCAGTATTTTTCTAACAAACTATTTATCTTGAGCTGAAGTTATAGCATTGTCATCAGATCTCACTGTCATTTTGAAATGTTACTAAAATCTGACAGCTTTGTAGTTATTTGTCTTTTCCCATTTATTAAATGAGAAATAGGAAATAGGAGAAATAGCTGCAGTGTTGCAACCTTTTGCCTAGATAGAAAAGAGCTGCCTAGAGGCGTAATCAAGATGGCCACTAAGTGAACTGACTTGTCTTAAAGGGACTTTGATGTAGAGCTTGTAAACAACAGAGGAAAGTACCTGCTTTGCCGATCTGCACAGCCAACTTTGTCAGTTTTCCTTGCAAAACGGATTTCTCTTTCTTGGAAACACTGGCTTTCTTCTTCTCTTTCTCATCAGTTTCCCCACCTTCTGCACTCTTTAGGGGTTGCATCTCCATTGCCGCAGCACCATCCTGCTTCTTAACTGTACAAATCAAAGGACAGAGACATTGCTTTTGTGATATCTGACCCTTGTTTACAACTAAGGTAATGCTCGACCTTGACTAGTTTTGAGGGAATCACACAAAGAAAATAAATCATTGTTTGTACTCTACTGTAAATTGCCTATTTTAACAAAAACTGAAAACCAACTAAACCAACACATAATCGATTATCATGGTCATAACCACCAGATACAATTTATATTCCAAAAGCAGTCAATATTATATTGAGGACTATTGTAGTTCAATTATTTTATGGAACAAAATGACCAAACCAGCATAATAATATGTTATTTTGTTTATCCACATAGATTTGTCAGACAACATGTGGGCCGCTGAATGAATTTTACATAATTTCATAACATAACATTACATTGTTAAAAGACATTTTGATTCAGAGGAACCAGTGTAGTGTGAAAACTGCTCTACTGAAATTTCTACTAAACTTTTCACAGGATTAGCGACAGAAACTCTGTATCAGGTTTCTACCAAATGAAACATCTTGAAGCACATTCATCTAAAGCACAAGGCACTTTTAAATCGAGTGCAATCCAAGTGCAACTGACACACTCTTCATGCTACACCATGTTCTTAAATCAAACCCAATCAGTGCAAACTATATGAAAAAACAGCACTACTATATGTTGCAATATATAATTTTTACTCTCACTTTAAACATCTTGCATGTTCTAGATCAGTGGCTCTCAACTGGTTTCGCCTCAGGACCCAGACCTGGGACATCAAGTAGCCATCATAAAACACTGGACATCAAATTGTATTGTTGTGTGTGATAAAATATTGTTTGTTTGAGCATCCCCACCAGCCAAACATACTAAGAACATAGGTAAATAACAGTTAAATAACTTCTACTATGACTGATACTAAAACTAGTACTAATAGAACAGTTGACGATAACCACTAACTTGCATGGTCTTCATTTTTTTAAACTTTTGCTTTAAATGTAAAGATTGTTTTGGCAATTACATTTTTTGACAAGTTCATTTAATAACACAGGGCATTTAATTTAAACAATTTCCCTAAACAAAGAAATACTACCAGAACATCCCACTTTCATTGTTTTCACAACCCTCTGACAGGCTGTGATCCACCAGTTCAAAACCACTGCTCTATAAACCTTCCCATCTCAACAGCAGTATTATAGCCACAAATCAAACACTATTTTAATTACTAATTGCTAGAAAATCTATAAATAAAAATTTGAATCAATGATTTGCAAGAATCAAACATCTAACAAACACACAGGAAGTGTGAGTGACTCAAGAGATCCTGATGCACACATGAGGAGCAGGACAAACAGACATCTGGCTTAATGGACGAGCTCACATCTGAACTGTGTTGAAAAAAGGAAAAGAGGAATAAAATAATGGTGAAAGCTCAAACCAGGTGGTAAAGTGAAAGCAGGTTACCTTTGGTCTGGCAGTTCTCCATATTTCCATCCTGCATTTTACCTATGATGAAGGCATCGACAGACACAGGACAAAAATAACAAAAAGCAGACAATAAAACATTCATCACATGGACATTACAGTGAAATCAAATTAAAAGGGAAGACAGAGAATGAGTAATTTATCAACATCATTGTGACAGTCACATACATACACAGAGTATCTTAATGAGGTTTTGAGGTACAGTGTGGCTTTGTGTGAAGGCCTTTCACATTTCTCAGTCTACAAAAGATATACTACATAGCCAAACATGTGGGAACTCAAGCTTGTTGAGCGTTGACGATATATGTGGAACATGCTTAAGGTTTGCCTGGGTATGCCTTTTTATAGGTAGGTTCAGGTCATGTGACATAGTGTTTCACACCCTGTAACCTTTGAAAGGGCGCTTTCAAAAGATGTCATCAGCTTTTTGTTTATTAGAAAGACCTCTTGTTGATGGTTTGACAGAATCACAGCATCCTATGTCAGCTCTCGAGGGGACTGGTTGTCTTCAGCATCGAATCGCTTCTATTGAGGATGTTCTGATCCCTTCAATCCTGATGGGACTCGGGCAGCTGCACCCACGGTCTGGGTCCCACTTCTGCTAAGGCAAAATAGTGACTTCACTTGTAGGGGCCACAGTTTGATTTGCCAAATGAGCAGTATGAGAGGGGTGCTATCTTTTCTCTTGATGCACTTGATGCACAGTTTCTACTGAGCAGGAATAAGCCCATGTTGTCAGAGTTAGACAATCTGACAGCCAGCAGCCAGGTGGTTGCTAAGGCAAATCAGCCTTCTATTTCTGCTGTATTTGAGAAGCTGATTGAGGTTGAGCCTCGACAAATGATAGCAAGTAGTAAGATCTAAACTGGACAATAGATTTTTATAATTGTCCAATATTGTACAAACAAGAACAGCCTCCCTGCTTAAATCTCTTCGCTTTTCGTCAAAAACCTGAAAGAACCCAAATTCAGCTTATGTTTTTAGACCTGTCAAAATGCAAACAATGCAGTTTTTACAGTTTTTCTGCACACAATGAAGTTTTGCAGGTGTATCAGACAAATCTGCCTAAAGATCTGGACCAGGGTTGATTGTTGGAATCATACATAGTTGAGGAGCTTTGCTGGGCCACAGATCTTACCCTTCATGCCATCCGCAAACAGCCTGTGCCATTGGCCATACTATGGCTGCTTTGGTGGCAACCCAGAGGCATCTGTGGCTTGATGTATCCAGTGTCAAGAAAAGTGATAAGACCTTCCTATTGAATCCTTTGGACCTGGTTGCCCCTCACAGCCTGTTTGTTGACATTGTCAGTTCAGTTCAGTTTGTCAGATACCGTGAAACTTAAAAGCAATCAGGGGTGTCCAAAAAAGGGTCTCCTCTGCTTTTAAGTCCTCCTTTGCTTACATGCAGCAGCAGAAGACCAGCCTGGTAGCTTGCGCTCCCTCTTGCAGAAAGCTAGTGGGGCCAGGCAGCACATAAAGGCCTTGCTGCTCAAGAGAAAATTGTACATGAGGATCATAATTCACTTAAGGTCTGCAAAGGAGAACCTGAGGCCAGCAGCATTATACTGGGGGCCAGCACCACAAGGAGTCTATGAGCCTCTAAAGGGCCCCACCTCAGAGTTTTCAGGAGGCAGAAACACTCAGCAGTTCATCCAATTTTTTAATTCCTGCCGAATTATCAGCCAGTTCTATTTAGTTTACTGGGAAGATGGAGAGGATGATATGTCTTTCAGATTTTCTGGCAGCATGGAAACTTCTGCCCAGTATATCCCCATGTCCGATAAACATATTACAGAGAGAGTACAGATTTTAGTTTACCTCCCATCCTCCACGTTTTAAAGTTGTTCTGCAGACTGTGGTGTAAGGAGAGAAGCAGTATATTGCCCAAAGGCTTGAAAACTCCCTTAGCGAAGGGCCATAGAGCATGTTACCCCTCCCATGAGAGATTCAGGCTTTCAGGGATGCTACGTCCAATTTTAGATCTGCATAATTTAATCTGTTTCTGAAAAGATGCATATTCAAAATGTTGCTGTCCATATTGTGCATCAAATTTGTCATGATAGATTTAAAGAAAACTAATGTCCACATTAAGATTTTGCTAGAAAACAAAAAAATGTCTTTCAGGTTCACTTCCAGGGCCAAGCTTTTCTTTAGCCTAGCACCATCCCCACACAGCCTCACAAAGTGCAAGTGTACACATCTCCATTACATTTAAATGTATGCATTTGGCAGACGCTTTTATCCAAAGCGACTTACAGTACATTCAAGTTACACATTACCATGGCTTCCATATTCTAAACTACATAGATAACTAGCTAGTCATGGCCAAGTAACAACTTCAATACAGAGAACAAATTTTCCAGCGATGATCTGGGATTCCACTACAATGCAGGCACATGTGGAGTCAGTCCTTGCTATTTTTAGCATTCGATTAAATCAACATTGAACAGTCCTCCAGATTCAGAGGCTAGGCTTTATGGCAGCAGCAAATGTAATTCCACTGGGTAAATTTTACATACTACGCTAAAGGTCTGGGATTTTTCCCCAAAAAACAGCCTTTAAGGGTGGTAATGGTTATGTCGCAAAGGGCTTTGTACCCTTTCTATGTTGAAAAAAAAACAGTTTCTCCCCTGGGTCCCATTCTTGTAATTTGAGAGACACCCTGGTACCAGTGGCAATAAAAGCAATGGCACCACACAGAAGTTATCTTACTGAATCATGCATGCTATTACTCTGGCCAACAAGGTCTGTGACCTAATGTCACAACTGCGTGTAGGAGTGTAGCATCATCCAAAGCACTGTCTATGGATGCACCTTTAAGTGATGTTTGTGCTGCAGCAGGCTGGTCCCCTCTGCACACATTCATTAGATTTTTACCTCTTATTTAACTTTTATGACTTTAATTTAACCCCAGGAATTGAAAAGGAATCTCTCTAATTACATATGTAACCCAGTTCCCTGAGACAGGGAACAAGACTTGTTGTGTTGTGTTGCCACACTTCAGTCATACCTGCAGATGGTTTTTAAAAGTTATGTGGCACAAAACAGTACGTCACAAAACAATTAGTCACATAATCTGGACCTGCCTGAAGCACGTTCCCTCATAGCAGCAAAGCCATGACACAGTGTCTCTTTCCCTGTTTTAGGAAACCAGATTATATACATAACCTGAGATTATACTACAACTATATAAGATTGTTGAAAATCTCAAAACCATGAGATTTAACAGAAATCATTGGAAATTTCTTGTCACAAATTTCTTGACACCACAAAATATTTCTTGGCATCTTAATGATTACATTTGTATTGTTTTGCAAAAATTTCTAAACATTCTTGATTTTTTTCACACTTATTTACGTATCACATGTATTCATGGAATTTGCTTTAAGCAGAGGAGCATTGTCCTGCTGAAACAAAAAAATACAAATATTTGTATGAAGAGATTGAATGCACCTGTTTCTGAAATACCAAACTTGGTATTTATCAGCATATATCCACATTATTTTGGCCATGTAATGTATCTGATTGTGTTTAAGGGTTACTTTACTCTGCAATGCTGTGTGTGTGTGTAAACATTTTGAATAAGTTGGTTATTTGATTGAATAAATATTTACGCTGTGTGTAAATGTGTTCCAACAAGACGTGTTTTTGATAAGAATGCCATGGAATATCTAATATGTATATATACTGTGTGTATGCTGTATATACACTGTATTCACATATATATTACAGTCTGTAATTAAATTTTTTTACGATGATTTATCATACTAGAAAAATTAAAATGTATTTATTCAGATATTCCATGGAGGATACATTACATAAATACACTCAACAAACACAATGAAGACTAGAGAAGCATACAACTCTACTGGACATGCAGGAGGGCTAATACACAACAGCCATGCAGTACCACAAGTCAGAAAATGCAGTTTATTACTGCAAAGGATTAGTTGAAGAAATGGAATAATGTAAAAAAGAACAATGATTTTGAGTATTATCATAAAATATACAAGATAAATGTAATCTTTACGTTCCTGTGATTAATATATATCCAACTACATAGGCAGTGTTTTGAAATACATCTCTACGTCTAGGCATATCTATACTGTATACTATCTAATATACATATCAATAATTACGTTTTATAATCAGTTCAGTTTATAATTTATGTTCTATAATCACATTGTTTTTACATATCAATGTCACTTTCCTCTCAAATACTTATACTTAAATATACTTAATAATACAACTCTATGATTACAGCAGGCATAGTTCCAAATAAGAGAATTGTGCAATTCTCTCTGCATACATGAAAATTAAAGGACAAAAAGGGATAGGAAAGAGGAAGGAACCCATAAAAGGAGTTAACAAGAAAACATGCATTGAGAGGACCATACAGTTGATAAAAGGGGAGGATCAAGGCAACTGGAGAAAAGGAGGCAAAGCCACTGAGGAACGGACAAAGGAGGTCTGCTCAACCTACCATTGACTAGGCTGGTATTACCAGGGGCATTTGCGCTTGCTGCACCATCAGTAGCTATAGTTGCGATGGGGTGTGAGGAGGGATGGGAGCAGTCTAGCCAGTAATAATGAACAAAAGTAGCATGGTTAAAAGCGTTGTTACCACGATTAGTATTCTTTCAATATTCTGCTCTCCAGTGAAAAATGATTTCAAAAGAAATGACATAATGAAAAAATAAACTGCAACATAAGACAAGTTACACATATTATGAAGGACAAAAAAAATTTGAGCCACAGATGACACAATCAGCACTTGCACAAGTAGCTAGCAAATTTTTGGAATTTGACCTAAAATTACACTAAATAAATTCCAATTATTATTTATAATCCTAAAGGAAACATTATTGCGTACATGTGGCTCATTCAGATCAAGAGACTTAAAGCAGATCTCAGATATATTTCATTTATGTGTCAAATTAGTTTCAGATATAAACATTTTGTGCTATAAAATATTGATGTGGATAGCATAGCTCCAGTTCAGAGAATATCTAACATATTTGTAAGTTTTGGCTTCTTGGTAAATCTAAGCAATTTTTGATAGTTTGAGGTTTGAATTTTAAAGAGGGTAAAAATACTCGTTTCTTAGGGAAAATATCTCAGAACCAGGATACTTCATTTCATCACATTGGGAAAGAAATAATATATTAAGGAGATCTTATTTGTGACTTTCCTTTCCTAGAGGACACCAAATAAGTGTATAAAAACAGGTGATTATAAAGCAAACCAACAAAAACAACAAAAGCATGCTTCTAAATCAACCTGAAGTGCTTCAATTACAACAATCTATAAACTGTTATGTATCAAAATAAATACTCTAGACCACAATGAGAATGACCCAATTTAAATATTCATTCCTCAGCAAATTATTTCACTCATTCACTCGTCAAAAAATAAACTAAAACAACCTCTTGATCATAATCTCTATGCAGGAACATGAATGAAATGCACTTCTCGTAATACTTAAAAAGAGATTCTTTTTAAGTGAAGAATCACGGTTACTAAAGCAGGGTTGGGGGGCAAGATATTTAGTGGAGGTATATATGATGATTTGTGTGAATATCCCCAGGGCAGAGAGATTTATACTCTACCTGCTAGCTGATTGCCATCTTCCACAGCCTGACCTGTGTGGTAGTTTGCAGAATAACAAACACATCAGGCGGCATGCTCACATCAGTTTGGGCAGTACATATTACCCAAGCACATTGTTATGTAGGTGAAACTGAGTAAACAATCACTTTTAACGTTTAGCATCATCTGAGACCTTCCTATTGTTAGGGAGCTATGTGTTACTTACTGGTCTAAGTCTGAAAACCTGACCCCAAAGAGTCACCCCTATGATTCAAAATACATTTATGGAAAAGTATTGTTGGTTTTATGGTCTGTCAGGCAAAAATCACTAAGTAAATTATATACAAAAGTGAAAGCACACCTGTCCTGAACAAGGTAATTCGAGGTATTATTCACGCTCCCACCTCCAAAACCACCAAAACATTATAATAATTGCTATACCAAAATCAATTCAGGGACAGGAAATACATGTCTAAGCCCATGAACACGAACCACAGGACCGGGGGGGTGTAAACACAACAACCGCTCTAGTTTCACAGGTTGACGTTTTACCAGGCTGAGCTTTAGTTACATACCTTTCTTTTCTTTTTTCTCCTCCTCCTCTCCACCAGCCCCAAGCAAGGTGAAAATGATCCCAGTCTGAGAGTTCACCCCGACAGCTGTGACAACCATGCGTCCTGAGCCCTCCATCACATGGGTGCCTGGTGATTCAATTAGTGCCATGCAGTAAGTAATAGAGAAACTGTAAATAATAGCAGGGTGACAGTGCCAGGTAGTCCTGACCTCAGCACCACTTTGACTGCTGTCTAAAAACATAATAAACCCACACAAACTGTCACCATTTAAGTTAGTGTATGATTGTACTATTACAATTTCAAGTACTATAATTGAAGAAATATCAAGGGCTATTAAACAATAAAAGTCAAGTTACACTGTAATATGCCCAAAAATGTATTAGTAAGTGCTGAAATTAACATCAACACAATTAAAAAGGCTGCAAAAATGTGGTTTATTGTTGGTTCATGTTGGCTAATGTAGTTCTAATGATAAATAAATTGAACTTCATTGTGAAAAAACATAATTTAATGATTTATCAAGAAAGTAAAAAGTAATTCATCAAGCAATAACCGGTTTCTGTTGTCTAAAGTATATTTGCAGTTTTTTTTTTAGAAACTGAATACTTTTTATTGTTGTCTCCTAATTTATTTTGGTGTTTTCTCTCATTTGTTTTAATGTAAAGCTGCTTTACAACAATTTAATTTAGTTGTAATAAATAAAAATGAATTAAATTGAATACCATTCTTTGTCTTGCAGTGATCACCTCTGTCTACAAACAGTGAATAGTGATAACTGTTTATGTTTAATAGTGATAACTGTTATGTTTATATAATGTTAGGAATTCTATGAAAGACAAGTCAGATTTTTTGTGTTCTCAAATGAACATGTAGCCTTAGACCCAAGTACAGATTGCGAGGCTGTATCACAATATCCTCTTTTTCTTTATATTTTTACGGAAAAGTTAATCCCTCCCAGTTGAAGTTAACTGTTCCTTTATGCCTAACTCATGTTTGCCTATCCTGATCTGCTTTATTTACCAATTATATATATTAGCTGTGTTACAAAGCTTAGTGAGCTGCAACCACAGGCAGCATATTAATGGAATTTATACATCCATTTTATTTAAAATATCTATTTTAACCAAATTTTATAAAACAGCAGCACATGTAGCATGGGAAGGGGATGCTGTTGGTATGCATTTTCAAACCTGTCACTTGAGATGCTCTGTTTCAGTAAGGATGCTCTACGTACGCAGTAGAAAGCAAGACTGGGTTTTGGAATACAGCCATGTGTTTGGTATATAACAACATTATTTAGACTTATGTAAGTTACTGTAGTAACTGTATACAGTAGTAAACAGGACATTCACCAGAGAGAAGCATTGGATCTTTGTCTGCAGATTTGCGAACATGGTCCGATTCTCCTGTTAGGGAGCTCTCATCAATCTTCAGGTCATTGCCTTGAATTAAGACCCCATCTGCTGGCAGCAGGTCACCTGAAAAAAGTCATGCACAATTGCTGTAATTGATGAAAAAAGTGTAATATAAATCATTTTTATATAGGCACACTAATGTAGACATGGAATGTCTAGGCAACATAGTCAAACAAGACCAGAAATGAAACCTAAAGGAATCTGTTTGTCTCTGTTAAAACCTACTTTATATATTAGAGCGTGGTCAGAGCATGACTATTGGTACAATCTGTGACTATTATAAGTTAAAAATTACCATGTACATAATATCATAGTAGACCACAAGCTACATTTTTCTTTAGCCTAATTTGGGTTTCAATCTAATATTCTTAAATTTTCTAAAGACAGGCACACAGTGATAAGGCATATTTCAAAATCTAATTTCCAAAGCGCTTTATAGCGCCTTTGTGTTCCTTCATATAATCCCCTCAGTTTCTCCAAACACCATTTGGATCAATTTTGCTGTCTCTAGTGAATTCTGAAGTTGATCCTCTAAGATTGCACTTCAAGCATTTCACCACAGAATCTCTCTCTAATATTTCTGAATTTATAGGCCTAAGTCAATATCTGCACTGTGTACAATACAACCTGTGCAACCCACATATTGTAGGTGTTCCCCAGGGTTCAGTATCTGGCCCTTGTGTACATATATATTGGTGGTACTAAAGCATAATAACCATAAAAAAAATAAAAAACAAAAGATAACATTTACATTGACAATGTTAATGAAATGTTTTGGGCCACTTAATAAATGTATCCCAGTACAGACATTTAGGTAATACCTGTTCATTTAAACTGCCTGATATTCTGCACTTGTTTTGTTAAAGCAGTGATTAATACCTCTGTATAGCCCACCACCACCAAACCCCCATTAGAAGATGGAAAAGGAAAGTGTCCGACGCTCAGACTAACATAATGGGAACTCTCAGAAGTTCCATATTGACAAACAAATTGAAATCATTTGCTGCATTAAAACCTGTCATAAAAACCATGTTAATAGTTAAAATATTTAAATGCTTTCTTTTAAATGAATGCTATTATAGTACTTTTTTTGTCACCCCGCAAATATTCCACACCTCTGCCTGGTTTAAACAATATAATTGGATTTGTTTATACACTCACAGGCAGATCACAAACCTATTTCTGTGTATTATGGGCAGGTAATTTTTTGTAAAAGGCTTATACCATTTAAAATACAGTTTCCCAGACATATTCATGTTTCTGTGCTTACAGTTAACTGTGTTAAAAGTTTAAAAACAGTTCTTACTGCTTCAGAAACAGTTTTACATATAACAAAAGTTATATTAAAGCAGATTATACCATAACTATTGTTTCAAAATGTTCACTGCTATGTTTCACGTGGGGATTTGTTACATAAGACTTTTATAATTATATCATGAAAGTGCATATTGTATTGCATTGTTTTGGTGCTGTGTGATGGAATGTAGATATTATCTGCTGTTTAAATTCAGGTTCAAATGAGATATAAACTGCTGT
>JBAJNP010012594.1:0-13209 GCA_036877545.1 Yasuhikotakia modesta | reverse complement strand
AAAAACAGATCTACATTAAAATATGCAGCACACATTAAACCTCATTCTTAGTTTTGTGAGTTTTATAGACGCTTGACTGGTTTAGAAAACATCTTTACAGTGTGTTGTGCTGCATCTGTCTGGTTTGTATCTCAGTGATTTCAAGACATCTGTTCACATCCACCTTCTACACCAACATACACAGAAAACTGTTTAGGGTAATTTAACAAGACAGGCATTGAGCTGCAGTTAACGTCCTAATGCTTGAACAAATGTGGAAATCAGATCAAAACATTTCAGATTAAACATTTATTAATGGCAGATTTAAAAGAAAATAATGCAATACTTAAATAAAGAGAAACAGTAATGCTGTGATTAACACGGGTAATGTTTAATTCAACAAAATACTGAACATGGCAGCAAAATCTAAAATACAGACCCATACAGGGGCAACACAATATCATTTACTACATCAGCAGCAGTAAAAATCAAAATACAACAGATCTCCGTTTCCTTAATGAGAATCCAGCCCACATCTGCACCAACATGGCAAAGGATCATGGGAAATCTACTCAGGTAGTTCTTACATGTCACCACTAGGGTTTAAGCGTACAGGAAATATCACTAATTTAAGGGTAAAGATGCTTTCAACTACATCGGTTAACTGAGTTTATGAACTTATATACATTAAAAGATGAGCTATTCATCCACACCTGATAAAACACAGAGTTTGGCTTAAACTAAACGTTCACAATTTGAACTGCAATACTTTATAATTCAAATCCCTGATTTGATAAGAGAGAAATTCAACCTAATACATCTGCTAAAGTGGAAGTGAAGATAAATGTACCACAAACAAACAAAACCACACAGTCGTTTGCATGTCTGAAATTGCTCTTTCACACGCTGAGAGAAGAGTTTTTTGAAGTCATTTCAACTACAAATGTTCGCTTCAAAGCAACGACTTCAATAAAAACACTGAGCACCAGGCAATCACATTTAGAGCACCGTCTGTTAAAAACCAACAATTTAAAAGACAAATCTCTTTAAATCACAAAAAGCAGCTTATATTAAATTATATTGCTACCACAAAACGGAATAAAATACTTTTACTAAAAATATAAGAAACAAAGGTCACAATATCTGAGGTATATCTAATCACTGAGCCGGTCAGGGCTGGAATTCAGTGATTTATTAGTATTAACTATGAAGGTAATCAATGAGACTGATCAATAAAAGCTGCCCGTTTCTGAACCATGTCAAAGTTTCAACACTGGTGATGTGATGATTTCACAGAGCAGTCGACGGCACTACAGACATTCAGTCAGTTACAGGAAGAAAATTATTGCCAGACAAACTGAGATCTGAGATTTTCTTCACTGTTTAGATGCTCGGGGGTAAATCTCACCCAAACTGCCACGAAATGCCCTTATTTCACCCTCCTATTTCAAAAGAACAAATACATTAAGAAAATAAAGGGGTTTTAGGAGCATAAAGTTATTTTGTGAACAATTCTAAAAATAAAAAACAACAGCACATTTGTCGTCACAATACAAAACAACGTAATAGTCCTAAAAACAGCCTTTACTGTCTCATATAAAATTAATCTTAAACAAAAAGCGTTTCATTTGAGGTAAGGGTGAAATATAACAGACATACGCAAGATTTCCCTACTGCTAAGAACTATTGCTGTGAAGAGAAAGAGGTCAAACAATCACACAAACAGTTACCTGAGTAGTGTACCGACAAACACACACCGTCTGTTACACTAATACATCTGCTGTGGTTGAAACTAAAGTTAGTCAGATGTCAAACACGCGTGATGCGGCTGCAATAATACTTCATAAACTGCAGCTCTTGTCACGATAATTTAAAACCAAAACATCTGCAAACCCTGCAGGTGTGAATCCACTTCAATAACTGACCGACAAAACACGACAAAACTCGCCACAGAGAAGTTCTGACGGCACTGTGACTTTAAGAGAACGTACGAGTGAATGCTACAAGAAAACAACTCAAATTAAACAGTCCTGCTGCTCTTTAAACTCCAGACGACTGAAGATCATCACATGAAAACATCCGACACGCTTAACAGCAATAACACGACGCTAAAATATAATCACTGAGTGGACAGGAAGTTGTGTGCTCTTGGAAGTTTGGATGTAACAGTCAGATCTTCTGCTGTTTGCAGTGTGGTGGCGTTTCGGGTGTAGTTGGGATCACAGTAACATCACGGCGTGTCACGGCAGAGTCAGGCCAGGGGTTTGGATGGAGGTAATTTTGGAGTGCAGGCAAACACAACGTAATAAAATGGCATTAAAATCGGTGAGGTAACATGCTCGCAATCCCAGCAGTCTGAAATTATCCCCTGAATACCCTCGGAAAATACAGTCTTCCACTTCTGAGGTTTTCGTGCTTCCGCTTGGAAGAGTTACAGTAGATGAATGCACTGGTGAAACCAATCCAACGATGCTAGCAACAAATATTAAATACATGAAAATCAAAAAAAAAAATCAAATTAGCAGCAAAGTTCACATTAGTGGAGAGGTTGAAATTTGTCCGTCCTTTCGCGGTCCCTGATGTTTGCTCCTGGTTCAAAGGTCCGTGTTCATGTACTGGATTCTTTGGGTGGTAGGTCCGTATCGCTGTCAGATGTTACTATGGAGACCATGCACTCTGAGGTAGAAGTGTTGATGGTGTTGGTTGCCTTGGCGACGGTTGAGATGCGTTCCTCTACGCAGCCCGCTGACAGCCGAGCCTCTGCGTCATGGTCCCAACACTCTTCGATGGTCTCGCATAACTGGCTCAAACCCTGACAGAACCAGAGAAAGATCCGTATGAAATAATGTTTCAGACTTTTACATCAGCACCAAATTTGGGACGGTCACCTCACCGGATGTTTGATCCAGCAGTCTTTAAAGACTGGTCGCATCTTCTTATGAACCACAACATCTTGAAGGTCCTCCAGTGAAGGATGTTGGCCAACTTCTTCCTCAAAGGGCAGCTGGTATTCCCCCACAGGACCTGAGTGAGACACCACAACAAGATTAAAACGTGGCATTGAATTGCTATTGCTAGCCTCTCCGTTGTTTAACAAATATGATACATTTGTAATGCTGTCTACTTTAAAGCAGTTTTCTCTACAAGCGTTTATAAATAAACTCCACCAAGAACCAACAAACTTAGATAAAGTTAGACTCCATACAGGATGCAGACGCTCAGATGCAGAGACATCTGCAGACAGACAGCTGGTGAGTCACTCAGTGCTGGTTCTGTGTGGGCTGGTTCTGTGTGTGTGGACTCACTGTCGACAGCTGTGCAGCGAGACACCAGCTCCCAGATCACCAGTCCTAAAGCGTACATGTCGATCCGCAGGAAAGCGTCTCTCTGGAAATTAATAGCACCTTCCAGAACCTCTGGAGCCATGTACCGCCTCGTCCCAACCTGCAAAACACCATCATCTGTGAGTCACTCGCAGGTACCACAGATCAGATGCTGCACGTTTATCATGGCCAAAAGAATTAACAGTAATGGTAATATTAGCGTAGCATTATTATTATTATTATTATTGTTGTTAATAATTTAAAGGATATCAGTTAATCTTTAACGCTTTTAGTATTTTTTTCTCAGAATGCAACTGAAGGAAGGCAGAAAGAGACAGTTTGTAGCTTTTGTGGCTCTCAAGGCAAAATGTTATCAAATGTTTAAGGCAAAATAGCAAAATACCACCTACTGTCAACCAAATACTGGTGCTGAATAATTTACAGCATCATCATGCGCATCAGTAACAATATTATCAATATCTTTCTTCCTAATACGGTTCAGTACAGTCAACACTGGTAACTGTGACACCCCCCCCAACACACGGTTTCATCTTCTGCTCTCCTGAAATGCGGACGTTCACTAACCTGACCGTGTGTGTCTCCCAGCAGTTTTCCCGGCTCAAAGCGGACAGCCAAACCAAAATCAGCAATCACAGCCGTTAAATCCATCTTCAGTAAAACATTCTTACTCTTGAAATCTCTGTGAAGGACAAACCTCAAATCATACAGTAGTAGGAGAAGATCTGAGCTTCCTCAACTGATGATCTCAGCGGTGGCTGCCGTACCTGTGAGCGATGGCTGGTTTGGGTCCATCAGCTCTGTATGGGAGGTCTTCATGAAGGTAGGCGAGACCCCGGGCCATGCTGGCTGAGATATGACATAACTGAGACCAGCTCACCGGGTTTCCCTTCAGATAGTCCGTTAAAGAGCCCTAGAATTCAAACCAGAGCTATGAGTTAAAATTCTGCAAGACTAACAGCAGTAACTACAGTAACAACATGTGCTTCAGAAGCCATACGTGAACTGAAAATTAACTTAAGTTGAGAGGCTGAGAAGATTTCTAGAACGGCACATGAGGTCACAAGCTTCCAATTTGTTTATTATTTGCTACAAAATGGTCATTTTGATGTATAAAATGCTCTGGCTCTTATTAATAAAACAGTCAATCCCCTGAGATGAAACCATTTAAAAGATTTGTTTAATCTACTCCTCATTTCTTCCCCTCAGGTGGTCAAATGACTTAAAACATAACAGGGTAAACTGGTCTCCTGTAACCAGGTTGTCATGTTTCTCATGTTTCCAGGAACATCTACAGAACTTTTTCCACAAGATTTCCAAACGGACTGACCCTCTCGTGGAACTCGGTGACCAACCAGAGCTCCATCTGAAGGTTGGTGCCTCGTTTCTCTGCTGAGATGTAATGGAGAATGTTTTCGTGTTTGAAACCCGTCGTGAGGTAAATGTCTCTCTCGTTCTGCCACGACTGCTTGTCCTGTTAACACACGTCAGAATCCAGCGTTACACAACACAATCATCTGTTTCCTGACGGTACCGGAGCGCAGGCTCACCTGGACCGGGAAGATCTTCACGGCCACATATTCGCTCAGTAACTGGGCCTTCCACACGCAGCCGAAGCGCCCCCTGGCCTTCAGCTCCAGCAACTGCAGCGGTTTCAGTCCAACCAGAGGAGATGGAGGCGGAAGACCAGCATCCTATTGGACAATAGATCAATTAAAGTGAGATCAACTGAGGGCCTGGACAAAAGCCCAAATAAATCCTGTTCTTGGCAAGAGTCGGTTTACTACCCATTGCAAACACAGAACATAAAGCTTCGATTTTATTGGTTAGTGATTATTCTCTCCAAACAAAAGAAAAACAAGCTGTTGGGTGATTGTTGAACCTGGCTGATGTCGACGTGTCTGTAAGGGGGTTTTCGCTGATGGTACGTCCAGCAGGCGACCAGCAGGGCCAGAGACAGAATGGCCAGAGGAAGAAGAGAGTAAACCAGCCCAGCCAACAGTGATGGGCCCGGTTCCGGAGGCTGGATCTTCACTGCAGACACAAAACCCAAACTAACTCAACAACAGCAGCACATGAGGAACATCGAAAGCTGTTAATATAAACATATAAAGTCAATATAAAACCACATACAGTCCTTGTGTTTTGTACTGTGTCAAAAAAGGCTGTAAGTCTCTTGTGTTAAAGAGAGTTTGTCCTGTGAGGAGGTTTCATGGCCCCTTAAGCCAGAGTTTTAATTTTGCATGATCTTACAATCTTAAACACACCGTGGTAACAGGACAGGTGTGGAGAAACATGTGACTTTACCTGCAGGACTGATGGCCTCCGGCAGGTGTGTGAATCTCTCATTACAATAGTTCCCCTCACAGCAGCAGAAAAACACCTGAGGATTCTCTTCTGTGGCGACACACTCCTGTCTGCTCACATACACACACACACACACACGTACAAACACACACACACACACACACACACGTACAAACACACACGTACAAACACACACACACTGTGTTAAAATCAGAACTTTATATGGAAGCATCTACTGATGATTCATGTTTCAGTCAGTACTGGTTACTGGTTACCTGTCGTAACAGTTGAAATCGTCTAACCAGCAGCCTTTCTTTACCAGTCGGATACTTCCGGTGGAGTTTAACCAGGAGGCGTAACAGTGCAGCCGTTTGTCTTTATCACCCTCACATCTCTCAAAGCCGCTCTGATTGGTCTTCTCCGTCCGCCAGTTATCGTTGTAATAAACACACTCTCTTGTAGCCGCCTCCCCCCGACTCGCTCCTGACAGAAACACACACAGTTTCTCACTCTTTCATGCATCAATGCAAAAATGTCATTTTACAGCCTGTGAATAAAATGTGTCACTTTAAAACAAAACAGAAAATTTAAAAACAATGCAAACGAATTTAATTGCAACAGCCTAAAAGAATTTATTCCCTTAAAATCAAAATTACTTTGGACATCTAAGACATAATATAAAATGTACAGAATTGTATTAAGTGACATAAGTTAGACTGTTCTGAGAACTTTCAAGCATTTGTTATGAAGATTATTTGTGTGACTTTATGAAGTCAAGACAAAAACCACAGGTGAAGTTTAACATTATTTCCTGTTTATCTGTGTTCAATTCCATTACAGTAAATGTCACTTCATTTGCAATCGTTATTACATGCATTAAATTTACATTTATGTATGCGGCGTCTTAAAGTGCATTAGATGTAGACATTTTATCAGTGTGTGTTTCAACCCACAACCTTTGCGATGCATTAATACATTAAGTGTTGTTCACACATTTATATACTTTGAGAAACAAAGGCGTTTATTTACGCAGTTTAAAGACGGGCGACATTTCATGTGTGAATTGAAGACTAATGTGATTTTAAAGACCCTCATCATAAAACCCTAATGTGTGTTTAACAACCCATCAAACTTCAGTACAAAAACACACCAGCAATCTGTCACAACCGCGTTTCAGGGGCTGCTGTGATTTAAGACCAGTTTCTGTGGCCTTCAGGGAACACGCTAAATCAAACCCAGATGTTGAATCAGCTGTCAGCGATCGGGTCTCTGTGTAACCCAATGCTATAATGCTTCTAACCGCCGCACACATTAACACCGAGCAGCGACCCACACAACAGCACTGACACAAAAACAACAAGATACGTTCGCACAACCGATTCTTTTTGCACACTGTCACAGTTCTAAAAGAAATAAAAACAGAGCCTGTCTCTTTAAATTTCATGTATAGCTGTCGGCTGCCCTTCCTCCCGCAATGTTCCCCACCTACACACCCGGACCCCCAGGATCAACAGAAAGCCCTTTCCCCCGGTGTTCATGTTATAAGAACACTCACCACGCCGTTGTCGTATAAACGCTCAAAAACGGCAGATTCTGTGACACACGTTCGATTCTACGGCTAGTTTACCGGTCACTGATATTTGGTGTCACATGGTCAGAGCGTTACATCAGCAACCCCCCACTCAATAGCCACAGAACTCACACACGCAACAAGACAGGAGCTGGGCATGTATTTTTAAGGTCTCCTGTGGTGTTATTTTGCACCAAAGCCCTCAGATTTTTACCTTTCTTCAACCCATCAACACCCCACAGCTGAAACACACACACACACACACACTGATCCGGAGGGTGTATCAAAGGCCCTTTTGTTTTGAGGGCTTTTCTACAAGCAGGACTCTGTTACAAATCAGCGTTCGGATGAGAGGATCCGGGCCGTTCTCTGAAACACATCAATAACTGAGCAGAGCAGAAAGCTTCGTCTGATAGCAAACAAACAGACAATTAGAAGAACCATGTGGGAAAACTATTTACATGCATGAGGCACAGAATCCAAATAATCAATTTATTTTACAAATAAGTTTCATAATTCAGAAGTCACCAAACTACAGAAATAAACAGAAACTGACTGTCACCTTTCTAAAGTTATTTTTCTCTCTTTAATCTATTATTCATGATTGTATTAGTTAACTCAACTACTGAAACACACACACACACACACACACACACACTAAACCAGCAACACAACAGCCTTTCACACAATACAAAGGTTATATTTGACAAATGACCAGTTACAGCCAATACAGGACCAAACAAACTACAGAACACAAATATACACTTTCCACCAAAAGAAAACAGTTTATATTTTATAATACAACAATAAACCGGGTTTATAACCTGT
This sequence comes from Yasuhikotakia modesta, assembly GCA_036877545.1. Lineage (NCBI taxonomy): Eukaryota > Metazoa > Chordata > Actinopteri > Cypriniformes > Botiidae > Yasuhikotakia > Yasuhikotakia modesta. Next base: position 5,184 of record JBAJNP010012594.1, on the reverse strand, counting down.
ATTGAACAAACCAAATGTCTGAAATACTGAACATCAGTTGTGTTCAGTGCCCGCGTGCCGAAGCCACATTCAACCCACTGGACCCTCAATGTAACCAAACGAACCAATTGATCTATCTGGTTAAAACGCACGACCAACCCGAACCTAAGGTTAAAGATCCGGCCTGCTATCTACATAGAAAGCATTTCTTTTAACCCTTGCATTAAAACCCACAAACGCTGCCTGTGTTGACTAGATAGTTTGAAACACGGCCACGGAAACGTTGTAACACTCGCGCGTGGAAACGCGTTACTGACCATGTCCGTCCGACACCGGTCCAGTGCATCACCCACCTGAACACCAGCTCGCCCAGACGAGCGTGAACGCGAGCCAGGCAGCAAACATTTTCCTTCCTTAAGGATCCTGGCGGTGTGTTTTGTCCTTTAAACTGCGGAAGCATTTAAACCCGGCGTGCAATGTTGCGCGCAAACGCAGGAGCGCAAAGCAGCCGCGGGCCGCGCGCAGCCCCGCACCGCTCCGGTAACAACAACCCCCGAGTTAAAACACCTTCCCAGCAAAATCCCACTTCTTCCCGTTCACGTTTCTGCTGCCACAAACATCCAGTATTTCAGTCTGGCCCGGCAGCATTGTGGAGCTGTGCGTCGGTTTGGTAAACGAAACAAACCCTCCCCTGTGATTTTACCCCCTCCGGGTCACAGAAGCGGCGCTGCTGGGGCAGTTGCAGAAGGGCAGGAAGGGACTGACATGAGAAAAAGCTGAACGGCTTCCAAAATGGCTCCTGAGAGCCGAACAACAGCCGTGCCAGCGGGGAAACCCGGATGTTCATCAGGGCCACTATGGACTGAATTAATGATGGAGCTGCAAACATTGATCCGTCTGCAGCACTGAAGCGTTTAAACAAAACACAACACTGTCATATAAATACATTACTATCAGTTATTATTAAGTTTATCTACATTTAAACTGTGTGGACAGAATTAAATGTAACAAAAGGCTGATCAACTTTGTTTTTATTGCACCCCATTTAAAAAATGTATCAGATTATAGATCATTAGTTTAAAACAGGAGAAACTGCTATGGTATATGGTATAATACACACAAACGTTTATCTAACGCTAAACCGATGCTATTATATGACCTGGATGCACTTTTGAATATTTTAAATCTTTGCTATTCTCGCTCATGTCTTCTCTCTCTTCTGTGCACAGCCAATGGACTGCATTACAGACACAAAGGGCGAGAGACCCCCCCAGAGATGGTTGACCTCAGGGGTTACGGCTTTGTCCATTCTGTTCCACCCTGCTAACAAAAACTTCAGAGGGTCACATTCTTTCCCCCCCACCCCCAGACCACCGGATACTCAGCTGTCCGGACAAACCCAGGATATATTCCCTCTTCCCAACACAAAGACTCTGTTTTCCAAAGGCAGGCAAACACACACAGAGAGTGAATGTTACCTTGAGATTTCACTAGTTGCTCGACAGTGTAAGGAGTCAGGGAACGTTCTCAGAACGTCGGCTATCATTCTGTAAAGTTCTCTCAAAGTTATCAAGAACATTTCTGCAGTCACGTTAGTAGAACAGTTTTAACGTTATGTAACAATATATCAAAACATTATTCTGCAGTTGTTAGTGCAACGTGAAACAACACAGATTTTTAAAGAAGTTGAACAATAAAAGTAATACATTACACAAAGTTTTGAACGTTTTAAACAGGCTGCTGAGGACACATGAGAAGGATTCAGATAAGCAGAGTTGGGGGGCGCTAGAGAGTAAATACATAACATGCATGAAAAGCTGAACTAGATTTGCCTTTACTGAGTGGTGCTTGTGGTTGCAGATCCTGTCAGGACAATGTTTGCCTCCTCTGAGTGGCGCAGCTGCGGTTGCTCTTGTGTCTTGAGTGGTTTGTGGCAAATTGCTGTGCAGTTGCTAGGAAATTTTGGGTGGCTGCGAGCCAGCTAACATTTGTAGGCTTGTATGAATGTTTATCTAACATCAACATTAAGCAACAGACAGAGTTATGCAATTGTAGACAATACCTTATATAGAAGGATTATTTTAATCTTGGTAAATATCTCAGCATTACTATTGGTTGCAAATAGTTAATAAACCACAGTCTGGATTTGTTCCAGTTAACAGGAAATATTGGCCACGTTCTATCAAAGTTAGCATCCAAACGCTTTTACAGTTACATAAGGTTCTTACAGTCTTAATCCTAGAACTTTCAAAATAACAAGCATTAGGGAAACGTTCTTACAACCTACATGTATTAGCCGGGGCACTGGTATGAGTTGTAAACCTCAGCTACAGAAGTGAATGCAGGGATATTACAGATAACTGCAATAGCTGACAGCACACACACACACACACACACACACACACACACACACACTGATGTTGAGAAACACTGGTCAATGTTCCTGTGCTGTGACCATTGGCTCAGTTTTGCTGTATGATCGACCGGGTCTGTTTGAAAATAGACAGAGGACAGGAAGTGATAAGAAACTTGTAGGATAAAGGTGGGGCTTTATATACAGAAAGAGTCGCTCAGTTTCGCTCAGTCCCATCATCACGGATTGGCGGTGGAGGTGAGTTGCACTCATTAATTTACCATTGTATACAATGGCTCTGCAAAACGTTGTATTCTGACAGTGATTTATACAGTACTTATACATTTACACAGTTCCTCTATTTCATCTGACTGAAATTAATGTGTCTATAATGTCTCTCTTTCTGCATGTATACGTGTGTGTCTGTATGTCTATATATTTAGAGTAATGTGCTTTGATTTTGATTGATTTTTCCTGTTAATTCTCTTTGATTTGTGTCACAGAATGAAGTTCGTCGTGTTGACTGTTGTTCTTGCGCTGGTTGTGTCAGGCAGTGAGTTTTCTTATTAATTTCCTGTTATAAAAACAACCAGATGGTGTAACCAACCTCTGCTGCTGCAAAACACAGCAGACGTGTCTCTGAGCAAACATGATTTTAACACAATTGTTACTTTAACTAACGTTAAACTGACGTTGTAGCAAAATCTCCATTGTAGCTAAAGCCCTGTTTTAAATCAGTTGTGGGCATTACTGACAGAGACCAATTAGGTAGCAGCCTCTCCAGTGTATGAACCAATCAGAAGCAGGGGGGTCAAAATCTCCCAGGGAGTAACATTTAGGTACAACATCAGCTACAGATGCGAGCTGTGGGTGTTATTATAGCCCAGAGGCTTTTCTTACTGTTGTGCTCGTAAAATTACTGAGATGATCAAGACAGCAAAAATACTGCAAAAATACTGATGATTTAATACATGATTTGAGTCACAGAGACGTTATCTGGGTCTGTGTTTGTGAATGCACAAAGATGAAATGAGATTATAATTGTGACCCTGTGTGTTTAAGGCTGGGCGCTAGACTGCCATCAGTGTGTTCCAACTAAAGCAGGAGGGGCCTGTGAAGTTACCACAGTTACCTGCCCACCAGAGAAAGATGCTTGTTCTGCTGCCCGGTTCCTCAGGAAACCATGTGAGTGTGTGTGAGTGTGTGTGTGTGTGTGTGTGTGTGAGTGTGTCTGTATATGTATGTTAATGTATGTACGTGTGGTTTTGTTTTAAACAGTTGGGCATTTCCAGAAGTGTATGTCTCTGTCAGACTGTGAGATGGTGAAACTCAACGCCTACATCAACATCAAGTGCTGTCAGAAGGATTTCTGCAACACCTTCGACTGAACCGTCGTGTTAATAAGCATGTTAATGCAACTTAATCCAGTCTGCAGATCATCTGTTTTAATGCTTAACACAGAAAATCATGTTTCTTCATCAACAAATGCATACGTGCAACATAATGCAAAATTTCAGCCTGAATTATGATGACTGCTTAATAAAAGATGCAAATATCAGCATTTCTCTTGTGGACTTAAATTTTCTGCTTTGAAAAATGCAAAAATTTACCTCCAGATTGATCACAGTAGAAACTATAATAAAACAGTTGTTTTATCTTTTATTAAAAATGAAATAATTACATTTTAGAAAGTCACTGCATTAATACGAAATGCTTTTATAACATTAAAGTATTTTCATTATTTGTGCCCGAACACAATGAGACAGTCGGCAAACAAAGTCATTTAAAGTCACAGCATTTAAAGACAGCAAAGCATTAAAACAAACAGATTACAGACATTATTTATACAGCACACCTAAGGTTCATTTACAAACCCTTGTGAAGTTTTAAACACTTTTATTTGCTCTTGGTTGGTAAAATATTTCACAGCAAAGGAAAATTCAATAGACATTGATGCACACTTTTACCTTAGACCCAAAATAAACACAGAAACAATGACATACTTTAAACTTTACACCTATTAGGACAGTCATTATTTCTCAGGGTGACAGCTGTAAATTTGCATTGCTGCTCTGTGGTTAAACGGCTGTGTTCAGATAACATTTAATAAATGCTGGTGAACAGATTTACTGTGTGTGAGACAGAACGACGCCCTGTTTCATACAGACAGAGTGACTTTACTGTAACAGAGACCTGCATTGTGTTTAAACATTACAGTAAACACTGAAAAAACATCCCTGTATTTGATTTCCGTCTCAACTTGTGTCAGCTTTGACTGTGAACATAAAGACTCAGAGATCTGATTGTTAACTGATCCGATTCTTTTATTAAAGCAAAAATGACAGTTTCTTCTCATGATTTATTTCTGATCCTTTTAGGATATTTTTAGTTTGTATAAACAGGAGAATAAACATCTTCCTCAGTCTCGTGGATTTGTGTTTGTTATCTACGGCTGATGACAGGAGAAAACAAAAACAAATAACTGAGTTTTATGTTATCGAGTCTCAAGTGTCTTTGACCTTATTTTAATAAACAAACACGGAAATGTTTTAAAATTCCTTAGGGATTCCCTTACTGGAAATGACTGAGTACAGRGACATCAGCAGGTATATAAGAGACACACACAGGTGTTTATGAACCTGCTTTAGCTCAATACTTCAAAACCTGCAGGTAAGTTTTACATGATATTAATACAGCAGACATGAAAGTTATTAAATGTTTACATTCATCGTGTCTTATGTTGTAGATATATTCTCAGAATCTGAATATTAACTCCATTTGTTCTGTTATCGCCTGTAAATCATGATTCACTGATTCAGCATCAGTATTTCTGATTATTTCATGTGATGTTT
>JBAJNP010012593.1:0-13211 GCA_036877545.1 Yasuhikotakia modesta | reverse complement strand
GTGTGACTGCTGCTGCAGATGGAAAATGGCTGCATGTTACAGTGCAGGGCATTCAGCGCGAGGTACTGGCTGGCTGTGTGCCACTGATTCTGGATGTGTTAGCAATCATTTATAGTGTCCTGCGTTCTTCTTCCTCTGGGTTTTTCCTCAGGGTTTAGTGATTTTATTAGATTCACACTGCAAACTAGATTTGTGCATTTTCTAAAGAAAATTTAAGCGGCGCTTATCTGTGAGAAACTTACCATAGTGATGCTAGGACGTTTTGAGTGGTTGCTAGGGTGTTGCTATGCAGTCCATTTCTGTCTGGGTGGTTGCTAATTCTAATATGTTTGTAAGGATTAAAAACACCTCCTCAACAAATTTTGTGGGAAAAGTGTTTACCATGCAGGCACTTAGCAGGGATTTCGTAGCTTGTGAATTGACACTGTGGTTTGTGGTTTTAAAGAACATCTGGCCTGTCTGAGGGCATGTATGACACTGTATCTACTATGAGATTAGACAGGATACACTCCATTAAACACAAGAGAAAGAGTGACCAGCACAGATCTCGGCTCATACGGACATCAGATGTCCTACAGACACACAAACACATCTGGTGAGATCTTGAGAGACTCTCATTACACGTGGCTGTGTGATCAGACACAGTGTGTCTGTGATATGACAGAGATGCTGACGTCTGTCTGCTCTGTGCATGACACATACCAGCAACTAGTTTTAAATAGATTTAGAGATTTAAGGAGAGGTTGATTATGCTGCAACAATAACAACAGAGATCATGAAATATTAACACTGATTACTGTATGATCACAATTACTGTGTGTAATGATGTCATCATGTGCTCACCCTCATGTTCTCAAACCTGTGTGACAGATTTAAAAGCTTAGACTGCGTTCTGTGTGTCACTGTAATGTTCCACACAAGAAAGATAAATGTGTTTGGAACAGAATGAAGAATGAATTGTTTGCTGAATTGTGCTGTGGTGTTGCTGCATGGATCTGTGGGTTGTGATTATCAGAGGGTGTGACAGGAAGAAACTGTGATGTCACTTCTTCTGACCTCTGCTGGAAAAACGTAGTAACTGCAAAAGTCTGTGTGTGGAAAAGATAATACATCATAATCATCAGTTAATGAAGGTCTCTCACATTGTGGACTTCTGAAATTAGTTTGTCCCACGCCTATTCTAAAAAATCAACAGAGATTTTCCAATAATTTCTCATGTGACTCCTGTAGCATTCCAGAGATCTTGTAGATGTCTCAAACTGTGCTCAGATTTGCAAGAATACAAAAGTCATCAAGAACAATCTGTGTGAACTAAAATATTTCTCATCAAATTTAGCCAAGACCAAATTATCTGAGCATGTGAGATGTGTCCTGAGTGAGAAAAACCTGCAACTGTCTTCTTCTGGCTGTAAATAAAACTGTGTTTATAAAGGTACACTGTTTGTTGTTTATACAGTCACTGTTTTTTTGAGTAATTATTGGTATCATGGGCTTCCAGTTTTCTGTCTTAACTTTGATTCAGCAGATATTTTAATTGCTTGAGTGAATTAAAGCTCTTTAAATATAATCACTGGAGTGAAACTCACTCTAAAGCTCTTGTTTTCAGTAACACATCACTGAACTGTCATTTGTACTGAAGTGCTTTCACAGGGTTGGACTGAAGCCATAAAATGATTGTTTGACTGAAATATTTGTGACGTACCGGTGCAGCTGCAGTGCTCTGAGCATTAACACTTACTGTGTTCAGGTGCTTGTGGAACAAATTAACATGTTTGGTTAATGCCATTGGGTTTATATGAGGGTGGGATAAGGTGAACCCACAAATGTTTGTCTGTTTATGGCTAATCCAAACAACAGAGATGGTCAGAATAAACTGTTGCATTTATAATATTGTTGGAGATTGTGGTCTGTGCATTGGACACACACATTGGAGTGTATAGAAGTATACAAGAAGTATACAAAAGGCATAGGACTAACAGTGATACCACCTTAATGTTTCTTAAAGTCTGTTTGAGTGTGACTGAACACAAGGCAGTTTGGACACGTTGGTTCTGACATCTGGACACAATTACAAGCTGTCCGAGAGGCGGGGGTGTCGCCCGTATGTACACGACTCTTCAGTAACTCTTAACTCTTCAGTCAGACAGTCTGAATGAATGAACGTGAAGAGAGAATGACTGCGTGTGATTTCTGTCCCTTACTGTGACAGAACCACGATAAATGAGCGACTTGTGTGCAGAAACTTTCCTCTGATTTTCAACAGAACCATGACACGGTCAAAGTGAGTAACACACATTAATCTGAGTTAATCTGACAGACTTTTTTACTGCACTGATCTCCTGTTTGTGTGTGTGTGTCGGTGTGTATTTGTGTGTAAGTGTGTGTGTGTTTTGGTATCCAGAGAGTGTGTTTCTGTGATTTAGCATGATGTAACAAGGTCTGTTCATGTTGTGCTTAGTTCAGCATTCTCTCTGTTAGCATCTTTAGTTGTCATGTGATCTTACAATCTATATTTTAAATTAAACACAGCTGGAATGTGAGTGTTGCTCTTTCTTTGCTGAAGTTATTTGTGCAGATGTTGTGTAACATGAGAGTTCTTGCTCTCTTTAAAGTCAATGGCTCTTATTTGAAACATCTACTTAGAAAGTTTATGTTCACATTCACGGAATGTAAATCATGGTGAAGTCCAGAGATGCTAATTCATAAAAGTCTGCAAAGCACTTTTTGTTTTGAAGTGGACAGATATTTATGAGTTTCACAGTTTACTGCATTGTCTGGTAAATAATTCTGAACTTTTGTTTCTCTTGTATCATTTGTGTTTTGACACTAATAGATTTCAGTACAGCTTTTCCTCTGGAATGGGTGTAACTTGAAATGCAGTCCCCAGATGCGTCTCATATGGACTGAAATTGGGAGGAGAACGTAATTCAACAATATTTCAAGCCCAGCAAAACCTCCATCTTTTTTTAACTCGTACCTTATGAGCTGCTCTCACATCAGAAGTGATGAATGATTTCCTGAGGTATTTGGCCGCGGCAGTTGAACTTTTAAATGAAGCGGATAAAACTCACTGGTGTTGTTGTGAATACGTCCAGCCGAGGCGGCTTGAGTCTCATGAGAGAGTGAACAGAACCAGGTTTTATTACAGCACTTTTGTCTCAGTCCATCATATGGAGAAAAAAAGTGGTTCCTTCTGCCTTTATTCTCTTCTGGGACATCATTCAGAGCAGACCTGAGAACAGTCCTAATGTGTCTGTGTGCATGTGGTTGAGTTGTGGCCACTTGTGCTTTATAGGTGCTTTTAATAAACTAAAACTTTGGACTTTATGAATTTGGGTTTTTTATTCACTCTCAGGTGAAGTAATACTAGCCTATTCCATGTTCTTTAAACGATACCTGCTACAGTAGCTACTGTTTCTACTGTTTATTGTCTCTCTCATTATGTACGATGTCAGTTTGATTATCACAGATCCACTCAAAACTAGCTGACACAGACTTCTGAGGTAACAATCATCACATTTCAAACTGATGGAAATACAAACTTATGTGGAAAAACACATTTCTCCAACCCTTGAGACATGGGCAATCCATAATTTCCTCCATCTCTCCTCTCTCTCTCTCTCTCTGTATTCACATAGCCTGTGATTAGCACAAATTGCTGCTCTTAAAGTTGATCTTCTAAATATGAACAGGCCATTTTTGTCCTCTGAATCTTTCCACAATCTCTGTCCTCTCTGCTGAGTCTCAAACCACACCGTAATTGAGGGAGAGAGAGAGAGAGACCTTGATCATGACTCATGGTTTGTGTTAAACATTTAATCTGTGGATCGCTGTTGTTGAATGATACAGTGTGTCTTCAGAGCTTTTCTGTGAGGTGTTTGTTGTGATCATGTTGTTTGGTGTGTCATCTGGACAATATGTTTATTAGTGTCAGGACAATCTGAGTTTAGCCTGATACATTGAGAAACCAAATGTCTCCATTCTTCTCTATTTAATCTTGCTGACCAGGAGACAAAAACGAGAAGCGCCTGTCCTCATATGAAGTTAGACGTGCATCATGCAGGATGAAAGCTACATCATTACCATCGGTGTGTGACCATCCTCAGATCTGACTCCAGAACAGCCTGTTCTCCAGCACACAGTCTCCATTGCTCTGAAGGTCTCCGGTCAGACTGAAGACTGTGGTATAGATTGACCACCAGTCTGGTCATTTGGGGAATGGTGTGTTCTGCTGTCTGTTCATGGGTTGGTTAATGGAGCAGAAAAGTTTCCTGTAGGGAAGAAAAATCACAGATGAGCTCTCACATCTCACCTGTTTCTCTTACACAGTAATGAGATTAAAGTATGAAACGATTAAATGATGCTGAAAATCATGAGAGACTTGCTAGACTCATCTGCTTCTCTCATGTTTCTCGCAAGAGAAAGTCCTGAGTAATCCTACATGTGAAGTTTCAGTGGAGATCTCAGCAATCTTTTGAATTGTCTTCTGAGCTTTAAAAGAGAAGCCAGTGAAAAATCAAACATTCACAGTATTTTCTTATGAGCTGCAAACTGTAGCCCTGCGGTAGCTGATGTGCGTTTTTTCTGCATCGTTTGATCTTCACATGTTTCTCTGTGTCTCTGCAGCTGGGACGAGAGCAGCTCTATCAGCAGTGGGTTGAGCGATGGCTCTGTTAACCTCAGCTCAGAAGATCTGAATGCCAGCTCTTCTCTAAACTCACTCCCCACTACACCTGACGGCTCCAGACGCAACTCCTCTGTCATGGTAAGCTGCTGGGGGTTGTTGGATGAGGAGGTAAATGTTCCCCCCTCAAGAAAATAGATAATCTGTTTGTGGCTCCTTTTCATAAGTTTGAACTAAGAGTATAGAAGATGGGGCACTTAGCAGCCCACCAGTCAAAAACCCGAAGCTTTTGAGTAAATCTTTTATGAGCCAATAGAGATTAGAGTGCTGTTGACAACAGCAGAGTAAATGTAATGTAAATAACTTGACATGAGTAAAAAGCCTGCTGACTACAGTTCAGTATTGTATATTTAGGTTTTAAGTTGTTTAAGTTGAACTCTGCGATCACAGATGAGTAAAATAAGGCAGGTGGGCAAACCAAGTGCAGTTTAAAAATGATCATTTTCCTCTGGTAAACATTAATACACAATAACTGCTGAGAACAGGAGACTGACATCTAGACAGTATGTGGCTCTGGTCTGTGCCTTTGTGTTTTCTGCCATCTTTAATTTAACATGTCTTTTGTGTGGTATGAGCTGTATGCAAGAAAACTGTCTAGAAATACCCCAGCCTGTGGGTCAGTTTTAATGTTTCATATGAAATCCATATTCATTATTTGTACAAGATGTATATATGTGGTTGCACATATATATGAAATATATACATGAAAGTTAAAAAGGTGAAATCGCATGCATTTCCTTTTTTTCCAGCACCGTGGCCACACACCTGGAGGGAACAGACATACATAGTCATACAGCATTTGTGTTGAGAGAGACTTACGGTGACATGCCTGAAACACTGGAGAATACACTATGAATTTTTATACTTGATCAATACAGTACAGTACAATTTCTCACATGTTTCTGAAAGAACATATAAAGGTCTAATATCTAATATCTTTTCCATATGGGAATGTTACACTTACATGACGACAGATGCTTTTATCCAAAGCGACTTACAGTAAATTCAAGGTATACAGTTTCCTCAGTACTTGTGCTTCCTGGGCTCAAACCCACAACCTTTGTGCTTCTAACGCAACGCTCTACCAGCTGAGCTACACAGGAAGACGTTGGAACATGTTCCATGCTATGTTTGTGTGCATGTTTATTTAGGTGTGTGTATTTTATTCAACAATGTTTTGATACATCTGCAATCTGCTATAACTGTCATCATATTTTACTCTCATGGCCCAAAGAAAACCACAAATACTGGTTTCAGATACTGTAACATATGAAGTATGCCACATGTCATATTTACCCCCTCTGGGAGATTAGCACAGCTCTGACTTTTCGTTTTTGTGTATGAATTAAAACCAGCTGTACTTGTTGAGAAAAGCATTTACTTGTTTGGAACTCTGTCGGCTCTCATGAAATTTCTCTTTTACTCATCATTAAAGCTGCAAACATTGATTCACAAGATTAAATGGACAAAAAGTGAAACAATATGACTGGATGTAGACTGTTACTATGGTAACCACATCATTCCACTGTTAGAAGAATTATTTCATGTGCCATCTGTTGTTGACTGTATGGGAATAATTCTTAATACAGTTTTAAAATGTTGAGTTTTATATAATGCAAATTTATTTCTATGTAAAGAATGTGGCGAGTTTATGTAGAGCCGTTATTATTACAAAGTTTCTGCAGAATGTGTTGTGCTCTAATCACACAAGTGAAATCAGTCGATTAATCAATCACACATGTATTCATTATGCCAAACAAAAGTGAACATACACATACACTGATGTCTCTTACATGCTGTCATAACACTTATTGTACTGTGTGTGTTTTCTAAGTTGCGCACAGATGCAGAGAAGCGGTCACTGGTGGAGAGCGGCCTGGCGTGGTACAGCGAGGACAGTAAGAGCTTCCGGAAGACTGATGGTGTTTATGACACAGGCAGTCTGAAAACAGAGCCCTCCTGCAAATGGAGGAAGACACGCCCACCGGACGAGAAACCAGCTAAATGTGAAGTGAAGAAAGCTCAGAGCATCGGTCAGGCCGGCAGCGCTAGGAAGGGTCGCAGTCCTCTTGTGGGTGTCACCTCACCCATCACACACACGTCTCAGAGCCTGCTGAAAGTAGCTGGTATGTTAGCGGTGACGCTACGCTACGGTGTTTCTAACACACTTCATGCATGAGGAACAACAGATTGGCTTTAATCATAGTGTGCAATTTGTCTGTGTGATATTTCTACTGACATGAAAAGAAGGTTTTAATGCTTATACTATGAAATTTCACCCAGATGTGGTTCCTGTTAAACTGTTATCAGTCTGAAGTTGAGTGGGTTGAGATTCTCCTCGTCTTTGAAGGGACTCTAATTAAACGCCCTCTGCTCCATGACTCACATACTGTATATTTAGGCCTGAGAGGTTAGATGTAGTCATAGACATAGTCATAGTGTTCATCCCGGCTTCCATCAGACATTCTCCATGACTTGTTGACCATGTCATACCCCCAAGTGCTTTTACTCTCCTTTAAACCTGTCTGCTTTTGACCACGTAGAGGGCTTCACTCATTTTCAGTTTCGAGTCAGCTTTGAGTGTTCATAAAAGCAGACAAACTGTTCTCAGTAATATATTATCAGTCAATAATGTTTGTTGGTGACCGTTAAGAAATATCTCTGTTTTTCAGCCCCAAAAGGAGATTCTAAGGCTGTTGATAAGATGAAAATGACTGTGAAAGCAACAGGTTTACAGCGTTCGCGCTCAGACGCTGGTCGTGATAATGCAGAGCACCGCAAGCCTCCTTCAGGTCTGGTGAAACCCTCTGGTGGGGGCTCCTTTGGTTACAAGAAACCACAGACCACCGGTACTGCCAGTGTGACAGCAGGGGGTGCCACCATCACGAGCGGCTCGGCCACTGTAGGAAAAGTTCCAAAGTCTTCAGGCATCCCCATCAAGCCGCCCCCTGGTGGAGGTGGGCGTAAAAACAGTTTAGACGCCAGCGGCTCTGAACAGGGATTCTTCGCGCCCAACGCTCGCAGTAGCATTCAGTACCGCAGTCTGCCCCGACCCACCAAATCCAGCGCCATGAGCTTAACTGGGCGACCTCCCTCTCGCCCTGTCAGTGGCAGTATCGATGCTGGTCTCCTCACCCTCAAACCCGCACATGCCCTGTCCAACAGCACACCCAGCAGGGGTAAGGAGGGCGGCAGCTTGAAGGCTGCCAGTCGCCCGAGCACGACGGGGCCGGTCAACCAAACAGATCGTGAGAAGGAGAAGGAGAGAGCCAAAGCTAAAGCAGACCTTGAGATCAGCTCTCTGAAGGTCGAGAACCAGGGCGAGAACTGTGGAGAGACTGTTGAGAAGATCCATAGAATGAGGAGAACCAGCACAAGCAAATATCCAGAACTGAGCTCTCCAACCAGCACACCGAGGTACAAGCTGTTCCAGTGTGTTCAGAGAATTAGCTCAGTTTAACGATAAGTGTAATGAGGAATAATGATGATGACTTTAAACTTTGCAAGATGTTTTGCAGACTCCATTTTGGTTTATATTATGCAAGATAAAACAAATTAATTACTTAAAGCTCTTCCTTAAAGCAAACATCAAGAGTTTCTGAGGTTTATTTAATGGTTGTCAGTGTTTTTCTTCAGATCAATCGTTCATAACTTTGACTGTACTGAAATCCCTGTTTTTTTTTGCAGTACAGCTTTACTACAGAAGATCTTTAAGTTCATGACATCATAATACGAGTTTGATAAATGAGTTTGTTCTTTCAGATTACTCAGTAGCAAGCCTTTGGCCCACCCTCCAACTCTGGCCCACCTGGACAAGATCAACTCCAACAGTCTGGACTCTTGTATCACCATTCAAGATCTTCCTCCCAAGATTCCTCCCTACTCCAAACTCCAGGACCTGGCTGGTTCTCGCATGTCCCCGCGTCTCACCCCGAGCCCGGCCCCTGTGCTCCACATCGATTCTCCCAGCTGTTTCTCGGGTCAGGCGCTGTCAGTAAGCAGTTCTCCAGTCCTGTACCCAAAGATGTCTGGGCTACATCGCAGTATGGAGTCACTGCCTCTTCATATGAGCGTGTCCATCAAAACGGATCTGAGCGACCGGGAGGAGACCAGGAGCACAGGAACATGGGGTGCTAGCAGTAGAACATCCATCACCCTGGGCGACAGGTGCGCTTGAGTGTGTTTTTATATTTAAGAACAGGAAATCAAATTCTTCATTGATTTAAAAAGATTTTTAATGAATAATTATAATGAGCCCTCTGCTGGCAAAATATCACAGCTGAGCAATTAAGATAAAACCAGATCTAGTTACACAGTCAGGATTGTGAGGGGTGAGCTGTTTATGTATTTGTGTGCTGCTCTTTGCCCCTCCCAGTTTAGAAAATGATAGAAACACTGTACCCAAGAAAGGACTAAGGTACGTTTATTTTGTCTAGCCTTAACTAGTACAGTAAAGCTGGTAAAGACCCCTCTGATGTATGGTGTATGTTTGCTTCTTACTGCAGTCGCTACGGCAGCAGCCAGTCAGAGACGGAGGGGCGGCAGAGGCGTCACTCACACACAATAACAAGCATGACAGAGTCGGACAGCCCCCCCCAGCTGCCCTCCCCCACACATGCCACACAAACCTTTCCTGGGAAAACTACCAACGTGGGTAAGTGTGATGAGTTCATTCCTATGCCTTTTATTATAACTAACACACATTAGGCACTACCACAAATAAACATTTGGGATAATTAAGATAATTTTCTGTTTTACTTGTGAATCTTGTTATGATTTCATCTGGACGTTTGCATTTCCATCCTCGTCTGCATCAACTCATACATTTCAATGTTGTAGCTTTGTAAAGTCACATTTGAATGTTGTAGATTTCAGAAACTACAAATGTTTTAGCAGCTAATTTTAAACTGTAATAATTTTTGCAGTGGTGTAAATAACTTACAAAGTTGAGCCATGTTCAGGAACATAGTGAGAGATCAGTTACTGAGAGATGGTGGTGTGTTATCTCCCAGTGGCACCCATCCAGAATCCTGCCTCCGGATCTCAGATCTCTCGCTCCAGCAGCATTCCGGCCAATGACTCGGGATACGAGCTGTACAGCACATCTCCTCTGGGCAGCTCTCTCTCTCTTGCCGAGCGACCGAAGAGCATGATGAGATCTGCGTCATTCAGAGAGCCTGCAGAAGATGGTATGAGGGATGTTACTTCTCATAACCTGTCCATGCTTAGCAGTTAAAAATGGTGACTAATATTTTATGAAAGCTTAGAATAAGTTTGTGTATAATGTTTCTCACAGTTCATGGATCTGTCCTGTCTTTGGCCTCTAACGCATCATCCAACTATTCTGTGAGTAGAAACTTTCTATTTTAGAATCTGAGGATGCTAGTGGTTAAACTAATACATCTGCATCCATGTCATGTGGTAAAATACTGAACTGAATACTGTGTACTGACTCTCCCAGACACACATGAAATCTGATGAACACTGAAACAAACACTGTTTGGGTTTGGTGTTTCTCTAACACACATGATTCTGTTCCTGTATTTTCTGCTGCTTTTAATCTCATCACCTGCATTCAGACGGAGGAGAGGATGCAGGGAGAGGTATGAACCTCATCTCTCTGCTCTCAGCTGCTCTTACCATCTTTCCTCTTTTCTGCTACACCGGAGGAATTGTTCCTGTTTAAAACAACAGATGATCTTTAAGAGAAAGTAATGAGAGTGTGACGTTCGGAGACAAACGCTCTGCTGTGAATGTGTGCAGTACAAACTACACAGAAAAAATGTGTTCACTCTTTTTAATGAATTTGATCCTTTATTATTATTTATTATTAAATAAACAGTGATTATTTCTTTTAGTGACGTAACTAAACGTGCATTCACATCATAAAGGTGTTCGCATCATAATTATGTTTAAGCTTGGCATGATGGTGACTCTTGTGTTTATACTTGATATGTTTTTACTTCAGCAAATCAGGATCCTACGACGTGAGCTGGAGTCGTCTCAGGATAAAGTGGCCAGTCTGACCACACAGCTGTCTGCAAACGTATGTACACACACACACATTTTAATTTTTTAAAAATGATTTCACTCATTTGATCGTGAATATTCACTGATGATTAATTCATTTATGTTCTCCAACACTAAAGTCATTGTATTAAACAGGATATTAATAATAATGGCAAAGATGCTGCTGTGCTGATCCTTATTTTATAACATTGCACTGCAAGTGTCCAGTGATCCACCACACATTCACTGGTGCCGCCACCATTAAACACTCAGATGTTTCCTCACCTGTTGAACCTGCCCTGCCCAGGATTCCAAATGTTTTTGGACATTTAATTCACACCAAAAGATATGACTGTCATTGCATTAGATAGCAAAGGTAGTGACACGTGTTTATTCCTCTCAGACATTTGTGTGAAATGACTTCATATCTGCACTAAATTCACTCTGGAAAATAGTCCAGAAAAGTGCAGTTGGTTATGAGAAGTATTAGCATAGTTTGTTTACAGACTGTAACAACATGTTTAAGTGTGACTTGAGTGTCCAGATGTTTTTGGGGCCCCTGTATGAGTGTCTGTGTGTGGGTATGAGGGCCCTGTAGTCCTAACAGCTCTGTCCCTCTCTCCCCGGCTGATGTCTTCTCCTGGCCCTGATGACCGATGCTTTCTGCGGCTGGCTCTTACAGGCAGGCCAGGTTTGTTGGACTGTCCTTCGCAGCCTCGTCCTTCGCTGTTGCATGTATTTGTCCCCCACACAGGCCCCACCCCTCTCAGCCTGGCACTGAATGATGACGTCACATGCTTTCTTAAGTGTCGCTTGGACACATTTGATGATGTCATAGTCGTTTATAAGTGCGACTGATTCTGGGTGATGACAGAGGGCTTATGGTGAAAACATATCCAGTGATCAGAAGATCAGACAGCATTGAGCTGGAGTTTTTCACTGCAAAACACATTTTACAGAAAAAAGTAAAACAGTCTAAATAAAATGTAAATATAATGTAAATGTTGTGACGTACCACCGGCATGTGGTAAAAGAGACAAGTAGCATGACAGTGTGTTTTTATTTATTTATTTTATTAAACAATGTCATTTATCTGTCACACACACTGTTCTGTTGTGTGTGTGTGTGTGTGTGTGTGTGTGTGTGTGTGTGTGTGTGTGTCTATTCAACAAATCCCTCTGTCTATCCATCCATTCTCTACAGCTGTTCTTGATTCCCATCCTTTCTTGTCACTTTTGCCCAGGCCAGATGGAGACACACATCTGAGTGTGTGTGTGTCTGTTGTGCTGTGAGGAAAGTTCTGTGGCGTTTGTCAGATGCTAACTGTTGTTTGCCTGCAGGCTAACCTGGTGGCGGCATTTGAACAGAGTTTGGCCCTCATGACTGCACGCCTACAAAGTCTCTCTGTCTCCTCTGAACAGAAGGTCAGTATGCCGTACACACACTTTACTGCTCAAAGACATTACACTCACTTTAACACCCTTTATAAACTCAGTGAGCACTTGTTTTAAGTTGAGATTGTAAGAACCTGTTGGGTGCACAGACTTTGTGATTTGATCATGATGATTTAAATTGTTTAAAGATTTAAAGTGTTTTTGAAAAACAAAGCAATTGTTGAACTATCCTCTGTGAAGTTTTATGTTGTTTCTAGCGTCACTGTCTGTCTAAGATTTATGTCTTCAAAGTGAATCCTCAGTTATGATTTTGTTAAGCTTTGTTTTATAATTTCAGGATTCTCAACTACAGGACCTGAAGGAAACCATAGAGATTCTGAAGGCTAAGAACACAGAGGCACAGTCCATTATTCAGGGGGCTCTGAATAATCCTGAGAGCAAACCCAAAGGTGTGTCCGTGTCACACTGTTACAGCTGTGAAGGCTTCAGAATGAACTGGTGTTCATCACTCAGCAGCTTTAGATGACATGAGACGATCTCTGTATCTCTGTAGTGAAACTGTGAGGACACCATAACTTTGTCTTCCAGTCAGTAAAATAAAGCCTGTGGTGTTTGTTTCCTGTCAGAGCTGCAGATGGACAGACAGAACTCCTCAGAGAGCATCACCAGTGTCAACAGCGTCACCAGCCACTCCAGCGCAGGCAGCCTGAAGGAACAAGAGGCCAAGAAGAAGAAGAAGAAGAGTTGGGTGAGAAACACCTTCCTGTGGCGTAACCACAATGGCATAGTCTTACATGAGCTCAGCCGGTTTTAAATGTTCATGAGTATATTTTGGTCTGTTTTGAGACTGAACCTGCCTAGTAGTTTTGTGAGGTCAACTTGTTGCTGTAGTGCATGTTAGTGCATGAGCTTCACAAAACCTCAGCTGTGATTTCATTCTGTCTTTTATATATTTATATATATATATATGTGTGTGTGTGATACATATACATATACAGTGCTGCTTGAAAGTTTGTGAACGCTCCAGACATGGTTAGGTTTTGTGTAAAAAAAAAAATAGAATAACCTAATCAAATGTACATCCAAAACCCAATTTGTGAAGCAGACTTGCTAATGATAGACAA